>CM050935.1:16674106-16686606 GCA_027789145.1 Solanum arcanum
ACTTTACAAAATCCTAAATTACAGGAAAAAATTAAATATTTAAAAAATCAATTTTCTTTACAAATTTGTGGTGATCACCCAAATGTTTTCTGGGAGAGGAAAAAACATATTGTTAGTCTTCCATATGAAGAAAATTTCTCAGAAGATTATATTCCTACTAAGGCAAGACCTTGCCAAATGAATTCAGATTATTTAGAATTATGTAAGAATGAGATTAATAGTCTCATGTAAAGGTTTAATAAGACCTTCAAAGTCACCATGGTCTTGTATCGCTTTTATGTTAATAAACATGCAGAACAGGAAAGAGGAGTTCCTAGACTCGTTATAAATTATAAACCTTTGAATAAAGTTTTGAAATGGATCAGATATCCTATTCCTAATAAAAAGGATTTACTAAATCGTCTTCATGAAGCTATTATATTTTCAAAATTTGACTTAAAATCCGGTTATTGGCAGATTCAGATTAAGTCGATAAATATAAAACAGCTTTTAATGTACCCATGGGACAATATGAATGGAATGTTATGCCATTTGGTTTGAAAAATGCCCCATCGAAATTTCAAAAAATTATGAATGATATTTTCAATCCTTTTAGCAATTTTGTAATTGTGTATATAGATGATATCTTGATATATTCTAAAAGTTTAGAAACCCATTTCAAACATCTTGATTTATTTAAGAAAATCATTATTCAAAATGGTTTGGTTATATCTAAACCAAAAATGCATATTTTCCAAACTACTGTTAGATTTTTGGGTCACAATATTGAAAAGGGAAAAATCATTCCTATTCAGAGAAGCATAGAATTTGCATCTAAATTCCCTGATATCATTACGGATAAAACACAGCTTCAAAGATTTTTAGGAAGCTTGAATTATATTTCTCCTTTTATAAAGGACTGGGCAAAAGATGCTGCTCCATTATATGAAAGGCTTAAGAAAAATGCTAAGTTATGGACAAAGGATCATACGAAAGTTGTTCAACAAATTAAAAGTAAGGTTAATAACCTTCCATGTCTTGTTCTAGCTAATCCCAGTTGGAACAAGATTGTTGAAACAGATGCCTCTGATATAGGCTATGGAGGAATTTTAAAACAAATTTCCCCAGATGATAATAAGGAATATCTAATACAATTTTATTCAGGAAAATGGAATAATAGCCAAAGAAATTATGCTACCATAGCTAAAGAAATCTTGGCTATTGTAAAAAGTGTTCTAAAGTTCCAAGGAGACCTTTATAATCAAAAGTTTATCATAAAAACTGATTGTCAAGCTGCTAAATTCATTTTTAATAAGGATGTAAAACATGATGTTTCTAAACAGATGTTTGCTAGATGGCAGGCCTTATTGGCACCTTTTGATTTTGAAATACTTTATAAAAAAGGAATAGATAATAGTCTTCCTGATTTTCTGACTAGAGAATACCTAATCAAATAATTCTCTTTTGCAGCATGATGAGGCCATCTTGGCCCTCTTCCTCTAATAGAGGAAAGGGGAGAGGACGAGGAGGAAGGACGAACAATAATGTCCTAGCTCAAGTCGGAAACCAGAGGCTTATAGCCGCAAATATCACAAAAACATCTGCTAGCACATCTATTGGCATATCAGGGATAGACGCAAGCAATCCAATGTATAAAGAATTTATGGATTTTATAAAATCCAGACAACAAGAACAGCCATCATACTCAGCAGTGGCCAATGAAGAGGTCATTGAAAATATTGAAGTCTATGACCAAAATGATTTGGATGAAATAATATTAATTCTAGACCCAAGGGATCTACAATGGAAGGATGAACCTTGGCAAATCATGACAAGGTATTTTGACACAGCATCATATGTTGTCCCGACTTATAAATTTAGAATTCATTATGAGATTATACTCTCATCCATGGGATCAGCTGAATTCCAACATTTCTACCCAGCAAATACTAGAAAAGTTTATAACTTTTCTAAAATAATCATAAAAAAGATAGTTACTCCAGAAGAATGGGGAACTAGTACAATGAGGGAGAGAGAATATACTCACCTGCAATGTAAAAACAACAGTAAGATTTAATTACTGGGATTATGTGGAAAGCTTTAATAAAGCTCTGTTATATGAGAACGCTAATTGAAAGCATTCATGGTTTATTAAGATTTGCTCTAATAATTTTAAACAAAACATCCCAAATTGGTTTTGTAAATGGTGGACTTTATATGGTCCCACAATAAATATTCTTCCTGAGAATTATAAACGATTATATGCAGAATGGGTGGATATATCCCCCAAGATCTTACAATTACAAAAAGATGATATTTATTTTAAAGGGATTTCAATAATGTATTTCTTTATAGAATTTTCAATTCCATGGATAATGAAATGGACAGTTGAAGTCCAAACAGATGGACAAGAATTTCCTTGCCTCAAGAGGAAATTTCATACAAAGTTTTTAGAGTAAATTACTCCACAAAAATCCAGAAGGACAATAACATAGACAGGAGATAATAGACTCCATTAACATTTTCATTGAAAAAGGTAATAACCAGAATGGTTCATCAACAGATAGGGAAGATACAAGTCCCTTTAAGCAGATTTGCCGAAAAATCCAGATGAAGGGAGGAGTCATATCCAAGTCTGAAATTCTAGCTTCTTATATGGAGGAGGTAAAAAGAGACTTAATAAAGCATTTGGGAAAAAATATCCCGAAAAAAGTTACAGATAATATGTCAGTTTCTACTTCAAATGAAGATGAATGTCTAGCCGGGGAATCCCAAGACGAAGACGAAATGGACATCGAAGAATTCCTGCAACAATTCAAAGATCGGATGGAAGAATCTTCCATTCAAAAATGACAAAGGCAAAGGAATAGCAAAAGACTAAAAACGTCAAAAAGATAATAATTAATTAACTTTTATAAAAGTAGTAGGTCCCAATGTCGGCCATCACTAATGCGCATGATGTAAGCGCTTTAGTCATTTATTTTGTTATTTTCCGTGATCCTTCTCTATAAAAGGATCCTTCTTTCTTAGTTGCAGTGCATTAGCCCTCAAAGATATTTCTCTCTTAAGTTTATATCTCTTGTAAGTTTTTGTATTGTGGAATAAAATCTCCAGCAGTTGTGCATAAAAGATAATCATAAGGTATATTATTTTATATCTGTTATTTCTAAATTTATTTACCTTGTTGTTTGCTTACGCCTAAATGATAGGCTAAACTTTTACTGACGGATTCATATCATCCTAAACTATGAACAAGATGGTAAGTCTTGAACTGTTCCGATGTTTCTAAGGTCGAAATAGTACAGTTTAAAGATAAAAAATCTCGGCTTTGCCGGAGTTCCTATTTAGGCCCATATTAGCCGTTGAGTGAGGCGTTGTTTGGGCTATACTGGAACCGTAAAAGATTTTTCGTCCCTAAAACTGCACAATTCGTAAAAGATCCTGTAGTTACATTGAAGCGATTCTGGATGAAGTATTTGGTTTCATATGCTTAAATTGGCCGTGCGGACTACCGCCAGCCAGTCACGAGTAAAAATGGAATGATATTTTCAATCCTTTTAGCAATTTTGTAATTGTGTATATAGATTATATCTTGATATTTTCTAAAAGTTTAGAAACCCATTTCAAACATCTTGATTTATTTAAGAAAATCATTATTCAAAATGGTTTGGTTATATCTAAACCAAAAATGCATATTTTCCAAACTACTGTTAGATTTTTGGATCACAATATTGAAAAGGGAAAAATCATTCCTATTCAGAGAAGCATAGAATTTGCATCTAAATTCCCTGATATCATTACGGATAAAACACAGCTTCAAAGATTTTTAGGAAGCTTGAATTATATTTCTCATTTAATAAAGGACTGGGCAAAAGATGCTGCTCCATTATATGAAAGGCTTAAGAAAAATGCTAAGCCATGGACAAAGGATCATACGAAAGCTGTTCAACAAATTAAAAGTAAGGTTAATAACCTTCCATGTCTTGTTCTAGCTAATCCCAGTTGGAACAAGATTGTTGAAACAGATGCCTCTGATATAGGCTATGGAGGAATTTTAAAACAAATTTCCCCAGATGATAATAAGGAATATCTAATACAATTTTATTCAGGAAAATGGAATAATAGCCAAAGAAATTATGCTACCATAGCTAAAGAAATCTTGGCTATTGTAAAAAGTGTTCTAAAATTCCAAGGAGACCTTTATAATCAAAAGTTTATCATAAAAACTGATTGTCAAGCTGCTAAATTCATTTTTAATAAGGATGTAAAACATGATGTTTCTAAACAGATGTTTGCTAGATGGCAGGCCTTATTGGCACCTTTTGATTTTGAAATACTTTATAAAAAAGGAATAGATAATAGTCTTCCTGATTTTCTGACTAGAGAATACCTAATCAAATAATTCTCTTTTGCAGCATGATGAGGCCATCTTGGCCCTCTTCCTCTAATAGAGGAAAGGGGAGAGGACGAGGAGGAAGGACGAACAATAATGTCCTAGCTCAAGTCGGAAACCAGAGGCTTATAGCCGCAAATATCAAAAAAACATCTGCTAGCACATCTACTGGTATATCAGGGATAGACCCAAGCAATCCAATGTATAAAGAATTTATGGATTTTATAAAATCCTGACAACAAGAACAGCCATCATACTCAGCAGTGGCCAATGAAGAGGTCATTGAAAATATTGAAGTCTATGACCAAAATGATTTGGATGAAATAATATTAATTCTAGACCCAAGGGATCTACAATGGAAGGATGAACCTTGGCAAATCATGACAAGGTATTTTGACACAAAGATCATATGTCATTCCGACTTATAAATTGAGAATGCATTATGAGATTATACTCTCATCCATGGGATCACCGAATTCCAACATTTCTACTCAAAGAAATACTAGAAAAGTTTATAACTTTTCTAAAATAATCATAAAAAAGATAGTTATTCCAGAAGAATGGGGAACTAGTACAATGAGGGAGAGAGAATATACTCACCTGCACGTAAAAACAAAGAAGAAGATTTAATTACTGGGATTATGTGGAAAGCTTTAATAAAGCTCTGTTATATGAGAACGCTAATAGAAAGCATTCATGGTTTATTAAGATTTGCTCTAATAATTTTATACAAAACATCCCAAATTGGTTTTGTAAATGGTGGACTTTATATGGTCCCACAATAAATATTCTTCCTGAGAATTATAAACGATTATATGCAGAATGGGTGGATATATCCCCCAAGATCTTACAATTACAAAAAGATGATATTTATTTTAAAGGGATTCCAATAATGTATTTCTTTATAGAATTTTCAGTTCCATGGATAATGAAATGGACAGTTGAAGTCCAAACAGATGGACAAGAATTTCCTTGCCTCAAGAGGAAATTTCATACAATGTTTTGGAGTAAATTACTCCACAAAAATCCAGAAGGACAATTACATGGACAGGATATAATAGACTCCATTAACATTTCCATTGAAAAAGGTAATGACCAGAATGGTTCATCAACAGATAGGGAAGATACAAGTCCCTTTAAGCAGATTTGCCGAAAAATCCAGATGAAGGGAGGAGTCATATCCAAGTCTAAAATTCTAGCTTCTTATATGGAGGAGGTAAAAAGAGACTTAATAAAGCATTTGGGAAAAAATATCCCAAAAAAAGTTACAGATAATATGTCAGTTTCTACTTCAAATGAAGATGAATGTCTAGCCGGGGAATCCCAAGACGAAGACGAAATGGACATCGAAGAATTACTGCAACAATTCAAAGAATGATGGAAGAATCTTCCAGTTCAAAAAATGACAAAGGCAAAGGAATAGCAAAAGACTAAAAACGTCAAAAAGATAATAATTAATTAACTTTTATAAAAGTAGTAGGTCCCAATGTCGGCCATCACTAATGCGCATGATGTAAGCGCTTAAGTCATTTATTTTGTTATTTTCCGTGATCCTTCTCTATAAAAGGATCCTTCTTTCTTAGTTGCAGGCAGGCATTAGCCCCCAACATATTTCTCTCTTAAGTTTATATCTCTTGTAAGTTTTTGTATTGTGGAATAAAATCTCCAGCAGTTGTGCATAAAAGATAATCATAAGGTATATTATTTTATATCTGTTATTTCTAAATTTATTTACCTTGTTGTTTGCTTACGCCTAAATGATGGGCTAAACTTTTACTGACGGATTCATATCATCCTAAACTATGAACAAGATGGTAAGTCTTGAACTGTTCCGATGTTTCTAAGGTCGAAATAGTACAGTTTAAAGATAAAAAATCTTGGCTTTGCCGGAGTTCCTATTTAGACCCATATTAGCCGTTGAGTGAGGCGTTGTTTGGGCTATACTGGAACCGTAAAAGATTTTTCGTCCCTAAAACTGCACAATTCGTAAAAGATCCTGTAGTTACATTGAAGCGATTCTGGATGAAGTATTTGATTTCATATGCTTAAATTGGCCGTGCGGACTACCGCCAGCCAGTCACGAGTAAAAATGGAATGATATTTTCAATCCTTTTAGCAATTTTGTAATTGTGTATATAGATTATATCTTGATATTTTCTAAAAGTTTAGAAACCCATTTCAAACATCTTGATTTATTTAAGAAAATCATTATTCAAAATGGTTTGGTTATATCTAAACCAAAAATGCATATTTTCCAAACTACTGTTAGATTTTTGGATCACAATATTGAAATGGGAAAAATCATTCCTATTCAGAGAAGCATAGAATTTGCATCTAAATTCCCTGATATCATTACGGATAAAACACAGCTTCAAAGATTTTTAGGAAGCTTGAATTATATTTCTCCTTTTATAAATGACTGGGCAAAAGATGCTGCTCCATTATACGAAAGGCTTAAGAAAAATGCTAAGCCATGGACAAAGGATCATACGAAAGCTGTTCAACAAATTAAAAGTAAGGTTAATAACCTTCCATGTCTTGTTCTAGCTAATCCAAGTTGGAACAAGATTGTTGAAACAGATGCCTCTGATATAGGCTATGGAGGAATTTTAAAACAAATTTCCCCAGATGATAATAAGGAATATCTAATACAATTTTATTCAGGAAAATGGAATAATAGCCAAAGAAATTATGCTACCATAGCTAAAGAAATCTTGGCTATTGTAAAAAGTGTTCTAAAATTCCAAGGAGACCTTTATAATCAAAAGTTTATCATAAAACCGATTGTCAAGTCGCTAAATTCATTTTTAATAAGGATGTAAAACATGATGTTTCTAAACAGATGTTTGCTAGATGGCGAGCCTTATTGGCACCTTTTGATTTTGAAATACTTTATAAAAAAGGAATAGATAATAGTCTTCCTGATTTTCTGACTAGAGAATACCTAATCAAATAATTCTCTTTTGCAGCATGATGAGGCCATCTTGGCCCTCTTCCTCTAATAGAGGAAAGGGGAGAGGACGAGGAGGAAGGACGAACAATAATGTCCTAGCTCAAGTCGGAAACCAGAGGCTTATAGCCGCAAATATCACAAAAACATCTGCTAGCACATCTACTGGCATATCAGGGATAGACGCAAGCAATCCAATGTATAAAGAATTTATGGATTTTATAAAATCCAGACAACAAGAACAGCCATCATACTCAGCAGTGGCCAATGAAGAGGTCATTGAAAATATTGAAGTCTATGACGAAAATGATTTGGATGAAATAATATTAATTCTAGACCCAAGGGATCTACAATGGAAGGATGAACCTTGGCAAATCATGACAAGGTATTTTGACACAGCATCATATGTTGTCCCGACTTATAAATTCAAAATGCATTATGAGATTATACTCTCATCCATGGGATCAGCTGAATTCCAACATTTCTACCCAGCAAATACTAGAAAAGTTTATAACTTTTCTAAAATAATCATAAAAAAGATAGTTATTCCAGAAGAATGGGAAACTAGTACAATGAGGGAGAGAGAATATACTCACCCAGAACAGAAAACAGCAGTAAGATTTAATTACTGGGATTATGTGGAAAGCTTTAATAAAGCTCTGTTATATGAGAACGCTAATAGAAAGCATTCATGGTTTATTAAGATTTGCTCTAATAATTTTAAACAAAACATCCCAAATTGGTTTTGTAAATGGTGGACTTTATATGGTCCCACAATAAATATTCTTCTTGAGAATTATAAACGATTATATGCAGAATGGGTGGATATATCCCCCAAGATCTTACAATTACAAAAAGATGATATTTATTTAAAGGGATTTCAATAATGTATTTCTTTATAGAATTTTCAATTCCATGGATGATGAAATGGACAGTTGAAGTCCAAACAGATGGACAAGAATTTCCTTGCCTCAAGAGGAAATTTCATACATAGTTTTGGAGTAAATTACTCCACAAAAATCCGGAAGGACAATTACATGGACAGGAGATAATAGACTCCATTAACATTTCCATTGAAAAAGGTAATAACCAGAATGGTTCATCAACAGATAGGGAAGATACAAGTCCCTTTAAGCAGATTTGCCGAAAAATCCAGATGAAGGGAGGAGTCATATCCAAGTCTGAAGTTCTAGCTTCTTATATGGAAGAGGTGAAAAGAGACTTAATAAAGCATTTGGGAACAAATATCCCGAAAAAAGTTACAGATAATATGTCAGTTTCTACTTCAAATGAAGATGAATGTCTTGCCGGGGAATCCCAAGACGAAGACGAAATGGACATCGAAGAATTCCTGCAACAATTCAGCAGTCAGATGGAAGAATCTTCCAGTTCAAAAAATGACAAAGGCAAAGGAATAGCAAAAGACTAAAAACGTCAAAAAGATAATAATTAATTAACTTTTATAAAAGTAGTAGGTCCCAATGTCGGCCATCACTAATGCGCATGATGTAAGCGCTTAAGTCATTTATTTTGTTATTTTCCGTGATCCTTCTCTATAAAAGGATCCTTCTTTCTTAGTTGCAGGCAGGCATTAGCCCCCAGCATATTTCTCTCTTAAGTTTATATCTCTTGTAAGTTTTTGTATTGTGGAATAAAATCTCCAGCAGTTGTGCATAAAAGATAATCATAAGGTATATTATTTTATATCTGTTATTTCTAAATTTATTTACCTTGTTGTTTGCTTACGCCTAAATGATTGGCTAAACTTTTACTGACGGATTCATATCGTCCTAAACTATAAACAAGATGGTAAGTCTTGAACTGTTCCGATGTTTCTAAGGTCGAAATAGTACAGTTTAAAGATAAAAAATCTTGGCTTTGCCGGAGTTCCTATTTAGGCCCATATTAGCCGTTGAGTGAGGCGTTGTTTGGGCTATACAGGAACCGTAAAAGATTTTTCGTCTCTAAAACTGCACAATTCGTAAAAGATCCTGTAGTTACATTGAAGCGATTCTGGATGAAGTATTTGTTTCCATATGCTTAAATTGGCCGTGCGGACTACCGCCAGCCAGTCACGAGTAAAAATGGTATCAGAGCCATGTTGTTTATAAGCTTAGGCGATATTAATCTGTCAGTATTTCTATAATGAATCTTATAAGAAATCGATCTACTGTCAAAAACAGCAGAAAGATGAATATGATATGCCTAAACAATTGGATCTCCTTAATAGATGGACGATTCCTAAAATAGAACCCAGGGTTATATACCATATGGGAACTTTTGAAAAATTGGGTTTTAAACAAATTGTTAAAACCACAGAAGAAACTATCACTGTGGATTCTGATCATGGCACCTTCAGATTATTATCTGAAAATGATTTTGCTCCTTATAGGGATAATTATAAATTTATGCATATTGGCCTGGTTCAAGTTGATTTAAAACTCTTGCTTTAAGAGGTCTACCAGAAAGCTTTATAGCTGCTTTAAGAGATGGTAGAAATCAAAATTGGAAGAAGTCTCTAATAGGGACGGTGCAAACCAGCTTGGCCTATGGCCCTGTTTATTTTAATGCTTATCCTAATTTGCAGATATCTTTAAGTGATGAAAATTCTTTAAATACTTTAATATTAAGTATTAAATTACATGGCTATGATTATTTACCTGGAACTGAAGTTATATGTATTTGTTATAGAATCTATTATAAACCACTCTATACTTTGAATCCTATGTGTAAAATTATGGATCTAAAAAATGAGACTATTTTAATAGAAACTAATTTTAGTATATCTAAAGTTATTACTAGACGACCTATTAAATGGGATGAAATTGATTTTCCTAAAGAATGGATTATAGAAGAAGCCGTTGCTCCTAGAAATAATATGAATTTTGATATTTCTGATATTGAACAGGCTCCTGATGGACCGGTAAAAATAAAATTTACGGATCAAAACCTGTTAATGAGCTATACCGATAATATCGGACTGCCGGCAAGAATGCCTAGATCAAATTATTCTTATATTTCTCCAGCTAGTGGTTAATATACCCTCCAGAGCCTCTACATCTCAAATAAGAGATGAAGAAAACTCTAGATCTGCAATCTTTGATATAAAGGAGAATGAACGAATTGATAATATCAAAATAGAAAATCATATTGTTACTCCTGATATGGATGAACCTACTCTCTCTGAGATGAATTTTCCGAATGGTTTTGATGGATCAAGAAGACAGACTTGATTTTAGACCGGGATCTCCGGTAAGAGAAAAGATTTCAAATGAATTCTTTGAACCTAAATGGAAATTTTTTAGAGAATGGTTCTTTAAAAATTTTGATAAAAACCAAAGGACAATTTTACAAGATGAATTTTATAAAGATCTTTCACAAGCGAGTAAAATTTTCAAGTCTAGTAAAAACTTCTTGAATAGAATATGGACTAGTATTAAAATTTTCCAAAGATTTTTCCTCCTTCTTTGGTTTTTCAAAATTTGAAGAAGATGGTTTTGAAGAAGCCATATTTAAAATCTTGTTTCGAAGATTCTCATCTGAAACATCTTTTAAAAGTTCAATAATATTTTCTGAAGAAATCATTTTAAAAGATAAATCTTCAAAACTTTGATGTAATTTATCAATATAAGAATCTCCTATCTGAGATTGTAATTTATAAAATTCATCATGACCACAAGTACAATTACCGTCTGGACAATTGGCACAATTGTTAGTGATCTCAATATTGTTATCTGAAACATGTCCTGAAGAACCTTCTGATTTATCAGAAGAATTAGAATCTGAATCTGATTCATAAAGTAACTCATAGAGTTTGTCCTGAGTTAACTCATCCAATTCCAAGGCTTTAAACTTTTCAGCTTTGCAATTATTTGCAAGATGACCAAATCGTCCACATTTGTAACATTTAATGTTCTTTAAGTCCTTTGTAGAAAAGTTTTTAGCAAACCTTGTTGCTTTCCTATGAGATTTCTTCTCATCTTTCTTCTCTTTATGTCGTTTTGAAGTATGACGTCCTCTATGATACTGTTCTTTAAACCTTTTTGTCTTTTGTTTTGAACTAGACGGCCCTTCGATGCCAAACTGAGTACAAAAATCTCCTAATTGAGATTTTTCAGACCTTTGAGTATTCTTTATTTGTTGAGCAAGTTTAAGCTCATTGCAAAGGTTTAATCCTTCCTTGGTACAAGTCCCTATTAACTTTCCATAAGTTAATGTATCATAAGGGATTTCTAATCTATCCCCTCTTAAGACCTTTTTTACCCTATCGGCAAAAAAAGGAGGAAGACCATCAATGAATTTATTCTTCCAATAATCATATTTACTTTCAGGTAGTTCCATTACTCTACTCATAAAAGTATCTTTATACCACCTAAAATGACCCAAATGTTTACACTTAAGTCCATTTAGAAGAGTTCTAATAGTTTCATTCTGGTTGGAAAATCTTCCATTAAAATGTTCCAAAATAGTTAGAACAGTGTATAAACAGCATCTTCAATCTTTTTAACTGAAGTTCTTTCCGCTGGTTGACCCTTCTCATCAGTACCAGATTCTCTTATAATTTCTTCCTTGTATGCATTCATAATTGCATACCTTTCTTCAGGTGTTAGGAAATTATCCCACCAACCTCTTAACTGTCCTGTAAAGCCTGCTATAATCATTTTACAGATAGCATGATCATTGTTGTTATTCGTATGACTACAAATTGATGAGTACATCAACATACGATGTACTACAATGGATACTTGCCTTTCAGTTAGGGCATCAATATTCCATTCATAAACCTCATTTCCACTGTATGATGTGTTAGTTTGGTTCCAATCCCTTTCTTCGACTAGCACATCGTGAGGAGTAGGTCGAGGATAATAATAAGTCATCATTGACGGGAGAGTTGCATAACCTCCTTTACCTATAACCTTTTGTTTTTGGTTATAACCAGACTTAAATCTTCTGGAATGTACTTCCGAAACGTCTTGATTCGGATCTTGGATAGCAGATAGTTGATCAAGATAATCATTTTTAAAAAAAATCATTAGAAATAGGTTTTGAACCTAAACCGGACAATTTTTTGTCAAGAAGATCCTCAACTTCTTTGTAAAAGGATTTAACTTTATTATTATCATCATCATCATCATCATCATCATCATCATCATCATCATCATCATCATCATCATCATC
>CM050935.1:17341606-17346606 GCA_027789145.1 Solanum arcanum
TCTATCTATCTATCTATCTATCTATCTATCTATCTATCTATCTATCTATCTATCTATCTATCTATCTATCTATCTATCTATCTATCTATCTATCTATCTATCTATCTATCTATCTATCTATCTATCTATCTATCTATCTATCTATCTATCTATCTATCTATCTATCTATCTATCTATCTATCTATCTATCTATCTATCTATCTATTCATTCATTCATCTATCTATCTATCTATCTATCTATCTATCTATCTATCTATCTATCTATCTATCTATCTATCTATCTATCTATCTATCTATCTATCTATCTATCTATCTATCTATCTATTCATTCATCTATCTATCTATCTATCTATCTATCTATCTATCTATCTATCTATCTATCTATCTATCTATCTATCTATCTATCTATCTATCTATCTATCTATCTATTCATCTATCTATCTATCTATCTATCTATCTATCTATCTATCTATCTATCTATCTATCTATCTATCTATCTATCTATCTATCTATCTATCTATCTATCTATCTATCTATCTATCTATCTATCTATCTATCTATCTATCTATCTATCTATCTATCTATCTATCTATCTATCTATCTATCTATCTATTCATTCATCTATCTATCTATCTATCTATCTATCTATCTATCTATCTATCTATCTATCTATCTATCTATCTATCTATCTATCTATCTATCTATCTATCTATCTATCTATCTATCTATCTATCTATCTATCTATTCATCTATCTATCTATCTATCTATCTATCTATCTATCTATCTATCTATCTATCTATCTATCTATCTATCTATCTATCTATCTATCTATCTATCTATCTATCTATCTATCTATCTATCTATCTATCTATCTATCTATCTATCTATCTATCTATCTATCTATCTATCTATCTATCTATCTATCTATCTATCTATCTATCTATCTATCTATCTATCTATCTATATCTATCTATCTATCTATCTATCTATCTATCTATCTATCTATCTATCTATCTATCTATCTATCTATCTATCTATCTATCTATCTATCTATCTATCTATCTATCTATCTATCTATCTATTCATTCATCTATCTATCTATCTATCTATCTATCTATCTATCTATCTATCTATCTATCTATCTATCTATCTATCTATCTATCTATCTATCTATTCATCTATCTATCTATCTATCTATCTATCTATCTATCTATCTATCTATCTATCTATCTATCTATCTATCTATCTATCTATCTATCTATCTATCTATCTATCTATTCATCTATCTATCTATCTATCTATCTATCTATCTATCTATCTATCTATCTATCTATCTATCTATCTATCTATCTATCTATCTATCTATCTATCTATCTATCTATCATCATTCATTCATCTATCTATCTATCTATCTATCTATCTATCTATATCTATCTATCTATATCTATCTATCTATCTATATCTATCTATCTATATCTATCTATCTATCTATATCTATCTATCTATCTATCTATCTATCTATATCTATCTATCTATCTATCTATCTATCTATCTATCTATCTATCTATCTATCTATCTATCTATCTATCTATGTATCTATCTATCTATCTATCTATCTATCTATCTATCTATCTATCTATCTATCTATCTATCTATCTATCTATCTATCTATCTATCTATCTATCTATCTATCTATCTATCTATCTATCTATCTATCTATCTATCTATCTATCTATCTATCTATCTATCTATCTATCTATCTATCTATCTATCTATCTATCTATCTATCTATCTATCTATCTATCTATCTATCTATCTATCTATCTATCTATCTATCTATCTATCTATCTATCTATCTATCTATCTATCTATCTATCTATCTATCTATCTATCTATCTATCTATCTATCTATCTATCTATCTATCTATCTATCTATCTATCTATCTATCTATCTATCTATCTATCTATCTATCTATCTATCTATCTATCTATCTATCTATCTATCTATCTATCTATCTATCTATCTATCTATCTATCTATCTATCTATCTATCTATCTATCTATCTATTCATCTATCTATCTATTCATCTATCTATCTATCTATCTATCTATCTATCTATCTATCTATCTATCTATCTATCTATCTATCTATCTATCTATCTATCTATCTATCTATCTATCTATCTATCTATCTATCTATCTATCTATCTATCTATCTATCTATCTATCTATCTATCTATCTATCTATCTATCTATCTATCTATCTATCTATCTATCTATCTATCTATCTATCTATCTATCTATCTATCTATCTATCTATCTATCATTCATCTATCTATCTATCTATCTATCTATCTATCTATCTATCTATCTATCTATCTATCTATCTATCTATCTATCTATCTATCTATCTATCTATCTATCTATCTATCTATCTATCTATCTATCTATCTATCTATCTATCTATCTATCTATCTATCTATCTATCTATCTATCTATCTATCTATCTATCTATCTATCTATCTATCTATCTATCTATCTATCTATCTATCTATCTATTCATTCATCTATCTATCTATCTATCTATCTATCTATCTATCTATCTATCTATTCATCTATCTATCTATCTATCTATCTATCTATCTATCTATCTATCTATCTATTCATCTATCTATCTATCTATCTATCTATCTATCTATCTATCTATCTATCTATCTATCTATCTATCTATCTATCTATCTATCTATCTATCTATCTATCTATCTATCTATCTATCTATCTATCTATCTATCTATCTATCTATCTATCTATCTATCTATCTATCTATCTATCTATCTATCTATCTATCTATCTATCTATTCATTCATCTATCTATCTATCTATCTATCTATCTATCTATCTATCTATTCATCTATCTATCTATCTATCTATCTATCTATCTATCTATCTATCTATCTATCTATCTATCTATCTATCTATCTATCTATCTATCTATCTATCTATTCATCTATCTATCTATCTATCTATCTATCTATCTATCTATCTATCTATCTATTCATTCATCTATCTATCTATCTATCTATATCTATCTATCTATCTATCTATCTATCTATCTATCTATCTATCTATCTATCTATCTATCTATCTATCTATCTATCTATCTATCTATCTATCTATCTATCTATCTATCTATCTATCTATCTATCTATCTATCTATCTATTCATCTATCTATCTATCTATCTATCTATCTATCTATCTATCTATCTATCTATCTATCTATCTATCTATCTATCTATCTATTCATTCATCTATCTATCTATCTATCTATCTATCTATCTATCTATCTATCTATCTATCTATCTATCTATCTATCTATCTATCTATCTATCTATCTATCTATCTATCTATCTATCTATCTATCTATCTATCTATCATTCATCTATCTATCTATCTATCTATCTATCTATCTATTCATCTATCTATCTATCTATCATTCATCTATCTATCTATCTATCTATCTATCTATCTATCTATCTATCTATCTATCTATCTATCTATCTATCTATCTATCTATCTATCTATCTATTCATCTATCTATCTATCTATCTATCTATCTATCTATCTATCTATCTATCTATCTATCTATCTATCTATCTATCTATCTATCTATCTATCTATCTATCTATCTATCTATCTATCTATCTATCTATCTATCTATCTATCTATCTATCTATCTATCTATCTATCTATCTATCTATCTATCTATCTATCTATCTATCTATTCATTCATCTATCTATCTATCTATCTATCTATCTATCTATCTATCTATCTATCTATCTATCTATCTATCTATCTATCTATCTATCTATCTATCTATCTATCTATCTATCTATCTATCTATCTATCTATCTATCTATCTATCTATCTATCTATCTATCTATCTATCTATCTATCTATCTATCTATCTATCTATCTATCTATCTATCTATTCATTCATCTATCTATCTATCTATCTATCTATCTATCTATCTATCTATCTATCTATCTATCTATCTATCTATCTATCTATCTATATCTATCTATCTATCTATCTATCTATCTATCTATCTATCTATCTATCTATCTATCTATCTATCTATCTATCTATCTATCTATCTATCTATCTATCTATCTATCTATCTATCTATCTATCTATCTATCTATCTATCTATCTATCTATCTATCTATCTATCTATCTATCTATCTATCTATCTATCTATCTATCTATCTATCTATCTATATCTATCTATCTATCTATCTATCTATCTATCTATCTATCTATCTATTCATCTATCTATCTATCTATCTATCTATCTATCTATCTATCTATCTATCTATCTATCTATCTATCTATCTATCTATCTATCTATCTATCTATCTATCTATCTATCTATCTATCTATCTATCTATCTATCTATCTATCTATCTATCTATCTATCTATCTATCTATCTATCTATCTATCTATCTATCTATCTATCTATCTATCTATCTATCTATCTATCTATCTATCTATCTATCTATCTATCTATCTATCTATCTATCTATCTATCTATCTATCTATCTATCTATCTATCTATCTATCTATCTATCTATCTATTCATTCATCTATCTATCTATCTATCTATCTATCTATCTATCTATCTATCTATCTATCTATCTATCTATCTATCTATCTATCTATCTATCTATCTATCTATCTATTCATTCATTCATCTATCTATCTATCTATCTATCTATCTATCTATCTATCTATCTATCTATCTATCTATCTATCTATCTATCTATCTATCTATTCATTCATCTATCTATCTATCTATCTATCTATCTATCTATCTATCTATCTATCTATCTATCTATCTATCTATCTATCTATCTATCTATCTATCTATCTATCTATCTATCTATCTATCTATCTATCTATCTATCTATCTATCTATCTATCTATCTATCTATCTAT
>CM050935.1:17949106-18104106 GCA_027789145.1 Solanum arcanum
TTTTTGGTGCGTGTATTTTTTATCAGAACCAATATGATTTATTAGTTAAAATAACTCTCTCTACGATGATGAGATTTTGGACTTCATCATTTCTTCCCATCCCACATTTATTTTCAATGAGACAAAACCCAAAAATGAGATTGTTCTTCATGCAAAATAAATTTAAATTTCAAACTTGACCTCTCACTCACACACGTTCATTACCTTTTTCTACAAGGTAAAATAATATAAAAAGATGGAAGCACTAATCTAAAGTGTCAAAATTAAAATTGTGCAGATTTCTAACCATGTCCATCATGAACTTTATTATTATTACATAGATAAGCTTATGTCTTAAAAGCTAGAAAAAATTACCTTCACAAGGGCACAAATAACACCTAAGCTTGCAAGCCTCAATATTCAAAGGGTGTCAACTTTCTTGTTGTGTTAAGAAAGAGGTACAAACACAAAGGAATTTTTGCTGAAAAACAGAAAACTGTTACAAGGATTTAGTCAAGGGAAACCAAATATGACAAAGTCAATCCAAATCTCGAGAACAGATCATGATTATGAAGTCCATTTATTTGATTTTTTTGGATGTGCATATTAAGTTTATGAAGATTACAAAGCAGTTTACATGAATAATATAGGGCTGGGATAGTTATCTAAGACAACATTCTTGTGTTGCACCCGCCAGCGCTTCAATAAACCTAAGGACATATACATGTAATTATCTTTATTTCATCCCTCTTGATGGACATCAGTGACTATCAAGGACGAAAGGTCATTGTTACTTATAGTCAAGACTCGTGCATTCCGAGGAAAATAAAACCAAAGTATAATTTTATTTTTTTCTACGAGTAGTGGATAAGATAAATCCAAGTATAATGTCTTCATGTGTAAATTAAATTCAAATTTTCGTCTAAAGATTTGTAAAACAAATGCAGGGTGACATTAATTTGGATCTTATTCTTGACTTATAACTGTGGATTCTTTTTGACAAGTAAATAAGTGAAAATATATGATAAGCAAGTGCCGGCAGAATAAGACTTAATAAATGTAACTATGAGAAGTGTTGAGATATTTGTGTCCCTGAGGGAAAAGAAATTGCATGCACAAACAACTCCCAATCAACAAAGGCAACAATATTCTAGAATCCAACAACATTCCACCCAAAAGTACAGTCAGAAAAGGCCTTTGTTGTATACCAAAAGAGGCCAATCTTACTGCCATTGACAAACAAATACGAGAACTTAAACAAATAAATCAAAGAGAGAAGAGATTCTTCACCATTGAGGAACGACTGTCTGGTGTCAGGATGAGAGGCTACAGACTGCAAAATAGAAAGCAATGAGAAACTATTCAATAGGAAGGATGGGGATTATGTGCAAGTAACCCTCAATCTATGCCCAAAATCTCATACGAACTTATACGATACTAAGGTCCTATTAAAATTTATTTTATATGTAATTTTCTACCCCTTTTCGGCCTACGTGGCACTAACTTGAAAAAAAGTCAATGAGCATTGATCCCACAAGATAGTTTCACGTAGATCGAAAAGGGTAGAAATTTATTAATAGAATAAGTTGACTGGAGGTAATAGGACCTTAGTATAGTATAAGTGTGTCTCTGAGATTTCGGGCATAGGTTGAGGGGTAGTACTTGTGCATTATCCCAGAAGGATGGAAAGTTTGACCTTGACCAGCAAAAAACCTAAATAGTGGAGGCATCGTAAAGCATTTATACTATGGTAACAACAGATATTTGGAAGTGATTAAACTTAAACTACTTCCCTACTAACACATTCCAGTTTGTTGCATTCATCATCCACCTCTCTTAATAAATTTAGCACAACCCAAATACATCCAATTTTCTATACCTATTTTGACTAACATTACTTTAAGATCACCAACAAGAATGAATAATAGAAACACTATTAGTGATATCTCTTGATTGATTTTAGGATATATCTTGATTGCTCTATCATATCTTAGTATCTCATTAGTTATTCAGTTTCTATTATGATTAGGAGAAGATCACAATACTTTATTAGTTGATTCTTTCCTTATTTGTTGTTTACTCTCTTGTATAAATAATCAAACATATTAATGAAATAAATACTTCTCTCCAACAGTAAAGTTTATATGGTATCAGGAGCCTAAAAGCTTCAACACATACTTTTTTTCCCCTAAAAATTTGTGTTTTCCCGCTGCCATTAACAATGGTCTCAACCAATTTCTCCACTGAGAAAATCTCAGCCACACATTTTCCTATATCTGTACCAAATTCTCCAATAATTCTCACCATGAATAACAATGAGCAGTTGATTAATACAATGTTGTCGCTCAGGTACCTCTAAAGCTCAACAATACAAACTCTCAGTCATGGAAATATCATAATATCAGTGGGAAATCATCCTTAGCATACGATTTCTTTCACTTTATTGAACAACCACCAAGTTCAATAGCCACACCTTTTCATCAACGACAAGACCATCTCATTTGGAGTGCCATTGTTGCCTCTCTATCTTATGATATTGTTCCTTTTGTCATTGATGCCAAATCTTCATGTGCTCTCTGGCAAAATCTGGCAGTAACCTATGCGAAGCCATCAGACGCTCGTATATTAAGTCTTAGAGAGACATGAAAAAAGGTAAACTTTCTGTTAATTCATATCTTCAGAATATAAAACAAATCTGCAGCACTTTAGCCTCTGCTGGGGTTCAAATCTCAATGGATGAGCTCTTCCTTCATGCTCTTCATGGACTTCCAGCCGAATATGACACTATCACTGCAGCCCTATGCGCCCGGGGAACTCCATTGACATTTGAAGAGCTTCATGAGAAGGCTCCTTGATTTTGAGCAGAATCTCATTCGCTCATCTTCCTCTACCACAGTTCCAATTACAGCAAATTTTGCTGCCAAACCATCATATCACAACAACTGGTCTCGACCCAATCATGTTTCGTGTCCAGCAAACAACTCGAATCATATGGATAAACTTGCTGCTAACAATTTTGGTGTTCAAATGGCTGGTCAAAACAACCACAGGAATCGTCCTCGTGTTACTTGTCAGCTTTGTGATAAGCCTAGTCATCACGTGAAACAGTGCCAAAAACTATTGGCAATTCTTTCTCTAATGGATGATACTAGATCAGATGGGCATACAAGAAATAATGCTCAGTCTCAAACACAACAGCCACGTGCTAACTACACAACTGCATCCAAGAAATAATGCTTAGTCTCAAACACAACAGCCACGTGCTAACTACACAACTCACAACACCACCAATGATGAAAATTGGCTTGTTGATTCGGATGCATCTCATCACGTCAGGCAGGATATCCAGAATTTGTCCCTTCACTCTGATTATGATGGCAGTGAAGACATAATGCTTGGTGATGGTAACGAACACAAAATCACTCATACGAGATTCGCTTCTTTACCATCATCTCTCGTCCTTTAACTTTGTCCAATGTTTTATGTGTCTAAGATGAAAGAGAACCTTGTTTCTGTTTATCAACTTTGTAATGATAATTATGTCTCTGTCACATTTTCACCTAATTCGTTTGTTGTG
The DNA here is from genome assembly GCA_027789145.1 of Solanum arcanum. Classification (NCBI taxonomy): domain Eukaryota; kingdom Viridiplantae; phylum Streptophyta; class Magnoliopsida; order Solanales; family Solanaceae; genus Solanum; species Solanum arcanum. Next base: position 17,952,663 of record CM050935.1, read on the forward strand.
AAGGAGCTTTGCACGGGGGCGCCTCTACTAAATAAAACCTGAAAACGGTGTTTATTTATGGCCTTCGCCTCTTCCATCAGTGACTTATCCTCAAACCCTACCACTACTAGCCCTGCAAGTGCTTCCAATTGGCATCAACGTCTCAGTCATCCGTCCTCTCCAACTCTTCGTCAAGTTTTCAAGCTTTTAGCTATTTCATCCTCTTTAGAAAAATCCTTCTTTGGTAGTTCCTGTGAATGCAGTTAAAAATGCATAAGTTTCCTTTCTACAACTCTACAATAAAGAGTAATGCTCCTTTGGAATACATTTATTCGGATGTGTGGGGTCCTTCACCGAAAATTTCAGTAGATGATTTTCAATATTATTTAATATTTGTTGATCATTATACAAAATACATCTGGTTCTTTCCCATAAAACAAAAATCTGATGTATCCATTATATTTCCCAAATTTAAGAAGGTTGTAGAAAAGCTCTTTCAAAAGCCCATAATCATCCATATCAGGTCCTTCTTTGAAGACAATGGAATATCTCACCTCCTCACTCCTCCACATACTCCTGAACATAATGCAACTGTTGAACGTCGTCATCGCCATATTGTTGAGATAGGCATCACCCTATTAAACAATACCAAGCCTTTAAAGTTTATAAACACTATGAAAAAGTCCACAACGAAGCGAAGTTAATATACGTGTAGAAGTGAAAGTTCATTACAAACTATATTGGATTGTACAGAAGTCAGGCTTGGTGACGGCAAAACAGGGTAGATAGAAACTATCTCCCACAAACTTGAAAATTAACAATGGCAAACTTATAGAAACAGTTAGGAACTTCCACCACTATAAGTTAAAGAAATAAGAAACAAATAGTTGAACAGAAAATGTCTACAATAGAAATTCAAGGAATACGAATAATAAGTCCAGAATCTCAATTCTCATAATGGTAGAAAAAGTTACTTTAATGAACCAATAATCTTGGTTCTAACAAAGCATACAACTACCTACATATATGATAAAGTAGCTTCTATTTACCATCTAAGTTGGGCTAAGATACAGAAACAGTTTAACTGAGATTATATTTAAATGACAGAAAAAGTTCTCCTCCTAGAGGTGACTTTTTCCTTTTTGGGGTTGATATTTCCTCAAAGTGGCGTGTTGGCTCCTTCTACATCAAAACAAATATGGAAAAGCGAATTGGAATTCTATTTTGAGACTTTCCTATATTTTTGTTTCCAATTATTACCCCAAATAATTTTATTCCAAACAATGATAAAGTGATCCAAAAGAAACAATGAGATTTCCCCCTCTTATGAAAGGGGTCCAAACTTGGATAAGCAATTCCTTTTTTTATAAAAAAGGATGAGTTATATATATTCTAGTTTTAATAATATTATGATAGTGTGGGTAAATGGATCTTTAAACATTATTCCAACATGAAAATGTACTAAAATTTAAGAAAATCTTATTCCACAAAGGAAAAAGGTATTAAAATAAAGGAAATCTTATTCCACAAGGAAAAGGTTTTAAAATTTAAGGATTTGTTTAAACTAAAACCTTATTCCAAAAAGAAAATGTATTCAAATTTAAGAAAATGCATTAAAATATAAGGAGATCTTCTTCCACAAGGAAAATGTATTAAATTTTAAAGAAATAATTCAATTTTAATTGAAACAAAAATGTTAATTGGAGGTAAGATTCGAACTTGGGTCACTCAAGACAAGCTTGACACTATTCACCACCAAACTACAGAACATTTATGTAAGCTTACGCATGTTTATTTAGTTACAAACTTCAAGAAGGCAAAATAATAATAGAAAAAATGAAAATGTTCATATGGAGATTTAAATCTTGTAAAGCTCATCTCTAACTATTCTTACAACATTCAAAAGTTCTGATGTTTTCTTCTCAAACTGCACTAAAAATTGTGAAAAGTTCTAGACGTAATTTTCCTAATGTGTAACTAGTTCCAAAAGGTATTGTGCTTCCTTACATGCACCTCGTTTTATTTCTTAAAAAAATAAAGACCAAATCAATCTTGAAAAAGTACTACGAAATGCTCCTAGATGACATTAACACGTGAATGGCATGCTTTAGTCATTGATGGTGCCGCAGTTCTAAATAAAACAGCAAATTTTATTTATCAAAATAATCCAACGGTGAATTTTGTCATTGTTAAGTTGGGTAACAAAAGAAAAATGAGAGAAAATCAAGTAGGGTAAGCGAAAGGATGGAAAGATAAAAACATACGAATGAGGCTTTAGAATAGCAAACTTGCCTCAATTTTTCTCCATCGGTGTCAGCAACTTCAGAAGAGGAGGTGGTGTGTCATCATTGTCTTTCAGCGCCGGAGCACCACCCAATAAGGATCACAAAATGCAATATGCTAAACAACTTTTGTTTGTTCTCTACAACCCTAATCATCGTGAAAAAGCTCTTTTAGAGCTTTTCAAGGTTTTTATTCCTTCTAACTTTAGAGGTTTACTTAAACATTTTGGATTGAGTATCATTTTTTATTCAGTTAAATAGAATTAAGATTTACCTAAATATACTTACGACGTTTGTTTTCCTTTTCCAGAAGAAGCAACTTTACCCGAATTTGGCCGCCTTGTTGTGGCACTCATTTTGGACTATCATTGCACTTCTACAAGTACTTTGAGTAGTGTTTCATTGTAATTCTAGAGTTCACCTCATCTCTTATCTCTCATCTCTCATATGCACGTGAACCTAAAGGACCACTCTACACTATAATTCTAGCATTTCTTTTCTGTGTTCATACACACAACTCTTCAGTAATAACAAATTACCTATGCTTCACACTGCACCTTTAAAAGCTTGGAATAATAAAAAGAATATGAGTGACCTTTTACAACAAATTTCAACTGGTATTACGGAGGAATTCAGATGGTTTAAATTCAAAAATGTTTTCTTTAGTCCTAATTTTTTTCCACATCTTTTAGAGTCTTAGGATAATAAAAGATGTTTATGAAATTTATAGTTTGGGAGGGAGTGGGAGCTAGTCCTACACTGGCCCATAGGTTAAAGGTCATGTCCCTTGATGTAACTTATGCTCAGAGCATTGCAAGGTTGTTTTTTCAAGATAATGGAAACTAGTCAATTTATATCATTTCATTGTATATGTTTGGTTGCTTTATCCAAGGCGGGAGAAAAGGAAATAAAATGTTTGGGTAAAAGTTAGAATTAAATATACCGGGAATGTCTAATATAGAATCTCGATGTGCTTTCTTGTAGATGGTGCATGTAAATGAAACAGATGGAGCCTATTTTTCGAGGAGATATTAATTCTGGAAGAAAATATTGCCACTAGGAGGAGAAACTATTATGTCATTCAAATTTTTGTGTCCAACAAGTAAACAAAAACTAATGTACTCCCTCCGTTTCAAAAAGGATGGCCTAGTTTGACTTGAAACGGAGTTTAAGAAAAGAAAGAAGACTTTTTAATCTTGCGGTTCTAATTTAAAGTCATGTCAAATGGATCAAAATGTCATTTAATCTTGTGGTCTTTAATATGTCACGTGGAAAGTTAAAATGCTGGCAAAAAAAAGAAAAGAGTCATTCTTTTTTAAACAAACTAAAAAAGAAATAGGGACATTCTTTTATTCTTTTTTAAAAGGAGGGAGTATATTTTACCACAACCAATATGATTGGTTTAGTTATATAACTCTCTGCAATGATGAGTTTTAGATTTCATCATTTCTTCCCTTTCCAAATTTATTTTTAATGAGACAAAACCCAAATATGAGATTGTCCTTTATGTAAAATTAATTCAAATTTCAAAGAGTGACCTCCTCTCACTCACACACGGGCATTACCTTTTTCTACAAGGTAAAATATTATAAAAAGATGTGGAAGCACTAATCTTAAGTGTCAAAATTAAAATTATGCAGATTTCTAACCATGTCTAACATGGACTCTATTACATAGATAAGCTTGTGCTGTAAAAGCTAGCAAAAATTACATGTGCTTAAAAGTGACATTCTTAGGACAAGCACAAAATTTAATTGCAAGAAGAGTTCCATTAAAATACCAAAAATATCACAGTTGAAATTTTGTTTTAGGAATACCTTTAAATCATTTCATTCAACAATTAGATAATATCACGTTAAACACATTACTAGAGGAAAAAAGTATTGCCTCTAAAAATTAACAAGCATACATAATGACTACTCAGACATCATTCAGCTTGCAGCAAAAGTCACCAACCAGTAAACAGGGTTATAGCTTGAGTCAATTTGATGCTAAGTATAGAAACATAACTAGCTTTAAATGAAAAAAGGTTTGATAAATAACAATTAAAACCCCTTGTACGCTAAGGTTGAGGCTGTAAATTAGAAGCTCTTTACTAGAAGTCAATAGGCCTGCCGCTCAACTCTTTGATTCCATATAATCACATTTTCAAAGTATAATAGACATCCAGAGGAATAGATATAGAGAATTCGTATAGCCAACCTAACTAATTGTTAGAAAATCTAAGAATGAATCATTGAGAATTCGCCAGATCATTGATACAAAAATATCCAAATATCAAACCCGACTTCTATATACTCCCCACAAACTAAGGACTGAGACATAGTTGATTGATACATTGGTACTCTACATCCAGAAAGGATAAGGAAAATAGAGTTTTCATACGATCACTGGCCAGAACAAACTTAAATAGTAAAAAAGAAACTGACGACCCAGACATCATTCACATCAAAGCCACAATCCAAATATACAGCCCGCATTATAGACTCCATCACGTCTGCAAGAACCTTTAGTTTTTTTATCGTTCCTCCATAGAACTCAATATCCTCCTCTTGTTGCACTGTTGTCACAAACTCCTTCACTTACATCAAATTCAAATCCTATTCTATTACAATTCCACATAGGAACTATTGTAATCAGTTTGGCAATCTAGTGCCAATGATATGAGCAATTACGCACTATTACCAAAGGAAAATTAAGTGTCATATGCAATGGCTAACTGGAATCTTCACTATTTGAAGCAAGTACGACCTTAAATGTTCAAGGACTCACATAAAGGAACCAAAATGGACATACATATCGGATAATATGCAACTGCCGAACTAGACTAGCCAAACGAAAGAACTTTTTCGATTAATACATTTCGTAATTATTGGGAACTTACTCATATGAGCAATCCATACAGTAACTGCAAGGAGTTCTCCCAAGTTCATATTTTATGCTTTGCCTACCTCTGTATAGCTAGTTACTCCGTAAAGTGGAGGAGTCTATTGAAATTTAGTGGTCAAACTATACTTTTGTGTGTTCGTGTAGTTATATATACATTTATTAAGACCTTAAAGAGTAAAAGGGATAACATGTCTACCCTCTATTTCAAAAGGTTAAATTGTCATTTCCCTTCCTTCGTGTAATTAATATTTGAAGAAAAAAATACACAAAATTACCCTCCCAAACTTATCCATAAAAACCTATTACATGATTTAACTTTATGGGCATTCCTTTACACCCTATTCTCGAGGGGTTATTTATCCTTTTATCCAATTTTTTTAACATTAACATACGAGGCAGAGGTCAAAATCTGACCAATGCCATCACTAGGTGGATTTGTCTTAATTTTTATTGAAATATTTACTTGTATACACTCTCTATTATATGCTTATATAGATACTTTGATAGTTACTCCCAACACCCCGAAATACTTGGCACTATCCACTTCTCGATTGTGAAATATATGAACTTTGACCAACAATTGAAAGATATATCTTTTCACCACATAGATATAAGATGAATTGCAACTTATAGTATTGTATGTATATCATACGAATATCTAATTTCAATTTCAAAAAATTAAATTGTTCCAATCCAATTTAGCTCCAAAGATTAGTCAAATTGATTCTTGAAACCCCAAAAGCCACAACTATTTTGGGACGGAAGAAGAAAATAAAACAAAAGTTTAACTACAAAACAATGTGAAGTAGATGCATATAAGTTAATACTAGTTTGTACCTTTTCATCGACTTTTTGACGCATCACGGATGAGGCACTTGTAGAGGACGTGCTGGACTGCAACTCTAACAAGTTTTTCCGTACTTACATCTGCAGCAGAGAGGTATGTTAGCTTGCTACAGTCAACGTCAGGGTAAGTCACGAAGAAATAACTAGAAATAGCTATGTTGAGATCTGGTAATTAGAAGCTGAATTAGGACAAGAAGAGTGAGTAAGAGCTTCTCTAGGAGCTTCCAGCTCTTAATTCAGTACTTCAATAACCCTCCCATTGCCCTTAGTGGTATTGCCGTGTTTGTAATTTCTTCCTTCAGCAACAGCAACACAACTTATTTCCGTCGGTCACCACCGCGCAATTCTCTGAAGGAGCTCGTGCACATCGAGACTGCTTTCCCGAAAAAAAACTGACTTGTATCAAAGAAAAGTGCAACAACAAATTCAATCACAATTGCACATTTTACACTACAGACATAGAACTGTCATTTGCACAAAAAAGGAGCAACTTCATTGAGGCGGCTAATTATAAGACGTTGGTATAGAAATCAAACCAGCTATACATGTCAAACCATGTGATTGAATTTTGGCCGCACCCAACAATGTTTTTGCTATGTGGTATTGCAAGAGAACAAACAAATTACGGAATCAGTAGTTTAAAAATGTAAGATGTGTGTTACTGTTTCTTCCTATGAGTGGATGGTTCGAATTTTTGCTTCTTAGTTCCCTCGCTGAGGAGCGCAAATGTTGAGGGCTTCTTTTTAGGGCAGGAAGAGACAATCAGTGTGCCAAGCTTTTGGGGATAACGACTTTTGTAGCTTAAGTCTGAAAACTTATGAGCAAACTAGCATTGATTAATGAGAATCATATGTAATGTAAGGAGAAAGTACAGAGAGAAGCTTGTTTAGTTGTAGTGCTTATATATGTGTGCACCTTGAAAATGACAATTTGATATACTTTTTCGACTGTCATGGATAGTAGTTAGTCAATCAACATTTCCGAGACCGTTGCTGTTAGTGTACCACTGTTATGTGTGAGTCAAGCTCGAAACGGCACCTGTGAGCAAAATAACAACAAAAACAAGTCATTGTATATTCATATGTCATCAGCTACATTGTAATAACTGGCCAAGAAATGAGAAAAAAGGTTCTTGATGTTTCATTGTATATATCCGTGTAAAATAATTAATGTGTCTGATATTGAGGTCAAACAAAATGAAGTAGACAGAGGAGAAGCCATGGAAAAAGTGGTTATATTTGGGTGAGAAATAAAATAGTGGCATAATACATATATAGGCACTTAAATATTCAAAACTTTTTCAATGGCGTACAAATAGACACTTTAATTATTTCATCTTTCAATAAATAAACAAAATTGACACACTCCGACTCAAATGCACCAATTAAAACAGCAACTCGATTGAAAAAGTGCAAAATAAGAAGATTTTTCAGGCATAACTCGCACAGACAAACAGATCCGACATCGAATGCCGATGCAGCAGCAAAATTGAATCAAACCAGCAGAAGGACTCAGAGGAAGCAAATCTTCTAACAAAAATGGAAGAAGATACACACGGGAGCAGGAGAAAGCATCGCCAAATAAATCCAATTACACCTAGGTAGAATGCTGTTTTGTTTGTTGGAGTGTATTCAGTGCTTAATTTGGACAGACATGTGAAAGAAGTTAGAAAGCACCGCCTATGGGCTAAAACAACAATACAAGGCATGAAAAGACGAATCTACCCTTCTATATGGGCTATTTGTCTTTCGTAATTCCTCGTTGTTCCTACAAGCATTCTTTTAGGGCGATGCTGTTGCCAAACTGTGTTAAGAAAATCAGAAATTACTGGTTGTAATTAATCATTCAGAAACACGAAGTAACTGAGATTTTTAGAACCAGTAATTTAATCTGTAAAACTGAGATTTTTAGTTAATCATTCAGAAACACGAAGTAACTGAGATTTTTAGAACCAGTAAAAAATAATTTAATCTGTAAAACTTACCAGAATGTTGAATACTCTTTTATTTCTCTTTTTAGGAAGAAAATCAAGTCCACTGAATTCACAGTGTCCCCTTAAGGAAATTATTCCCCTCTAGTATCCGAGGTTTGATTTGGAATATAACCTCCCAGGGTAAAATGATCTTAATCAGTAGAGTATAGATACCAAAAACTCTACTGTCAGCGAATCAATCCACAGCAGGAAAGTACACGAAGAAATATATGTTTTTAAGAAGAAGGAAGATCAAAAAAATCGTTAGAAAATATTCTGAATACTGAATGGTATTTATAGGCAAGAATAATATATTCTGAAAGGTTTCTACCTTTTCAGAATTGACACGACCAATAATGAAAGGTTGCAAACTTTCAAATGGTATTGACTGTTCCTGAAAGTTGCAACCTTTCAGAACAGTCATGGCGGGAAATTTTGAACATAACGGAATTTAAAACGGGTCACTCGCGCGGATCCGAGTCGGGTCGGGTTAACTAAAAAGTTGAAAACATTTCAGTTGAATTCTGTTATCAACTAACTTATTGAAAATAATTTTTGGCCATTTAAGTTAATTAATAAATAATTAAAATAAATTTTGTCCAAAAAATTATCTCTCGGTCGATCATTTGCCAAAAGCCGAAGCGAGCAAGCGACGACGACGACGGCGCGAGGGGGGTCCCTCTTTCCAACCCTTTTAACAATTCATAGGAGTGTTTATTTATTTAAACTCTCCTATTTTCATTTCCATTACCGATGAGGGACTATTGCCTTTTTCAATAAAGCATTAGAGGACTTTTAAAGTTCTCAACCTTTCAAGTTCTAAACTTTTCAAATTCCTCTCCTTCCCTCTATTTCCCATCAATTCTTGCTACATACCCAACAATCCCCCACATTGATAGGGAATAGTTATAACATAGGAATGCAAGGACAATTGTGTACTTTACAAGCAAGGATTAATTGCATCTGGATAAGTAGGTTTCCCCTTGGACTTTCCGTAGTGAACATATGTCGGATATACTCGGTCAATCGGTAGATGTGATATCTTTGAACCGTCGAACTTTGGTGTATACCTAGACAACCATATGTCACACAATTAACCCTTTACTGTTTATGATTCTTACGGTTGTGTTCGTTTCAGCCATGAACACCTCCTGGTTTCATGAGTGTATAGAGAATAGGCTTTTGACATAAAATTCTCTTTGAAGCGGCTTCCACTTCACACTCACATAGGTGATTTCTAACCGTGTCATCTCGTAGATACACTATTTGGTAAAATCTACCAAACTTAGCAAATCATTAAAAACTTTAAGCTTTATTACCTCATTAACAAGCCTTAAAGTTTTAACTTTTTCCTGAACATTGTCTTCATCATGAGAATGGATTGAGTTAATTGACAATGTCGAACCGTCAGCCACAACTTTGTTTTTCTCCTTGAATCTAGCTCTTGGGATCTCCAGTCTGCTAGATAGAGTTACCGTCATGCTGACTTGTCCTAAGCCGTAAACCCATTCCCTTAGATGATCTTTCAACTGCCTCTCTCACTAGGCCTTTCGTTTGTGGATCTGACACATTATCGCTTGACTTTACATAGTCAATTGTGATAATTTCACTAGAGAGCAGTTGTCTTATGGTGTTATGTCTACGTCGTATATGATGAGACTCCCCGTTGTACATATCGCTCCTGCCCTACCTATTGCTGCTTGACTATCGCAATGTATGCAAATTGGTCCAACAGGTTTGGGCCAGAATGGAATATCCTCTAGGAAATTACGGAGCCATTCCGCTTCTTCACCAGCCTTATCCAAAGCAATGAATTCAGATTCCATTGTGGAGCGAGAAATACATGTCTGTTTGGAAGATTTCCAAGAGACAACTCCTCCACCAAGTATGAATACATAACCACTCGTGGATTTTACATCATTTGACCCGGTGATCCAATTTGCATCACTATATCCTTCAATCACAACAGGATATTTATTATAATGCAAAGCATAATGTTGTGTCCATTTTAGATAACCCAACACACGTTTCATAGCCATCCAGTGAGTTTGTTTAGGATTACTAGTGTACCGACTCAGTTTACTAATAGCACATGCTATATCTGGTCGCGTGCAATTCATAATAAACATCAAACTTCCCAACACTCTGGCATATTCCAATTGAGAGTCACTTTGACCTTCATTCTTTTTAAATGTACAACTTAAATCAATTGGAGTTTTGACTACATTGAAATTCAAGTAATTGAACTTATCCAATACTTTTTCAATATAATGAGATTGAGATAATGCTAGTCCCTGGGGAGTTTTGATAATCCTGACCCCTAAGATCAAATCAGCAACTCCTAAGTCTTTCATATCGAACTTGCTGGACAACATGCGCTTAGTAGCATATATATCGTCAATTTCTTTACTCATTAATAACATGTCATCAACATACAAACAAACAATGACTTCATGATTCATAACGTTTTTAATGTAAACACATTTATCACATTCGTTAATCTTGAATCCATTTGCCAACATTATTTGATCAAATTTGGCATGCCATTGTTTGGGTGCTTGTTTGAGTCCATAAAGTGACTTCACAAGTCTGCACACTTTCTTTTCTTTACCAGGAACTATAAACCCTTCAGGCTGTTCCATGTAAATTTCTTCCTCTAACTCTCCATTTAAGAAAATTTGTCTTTACATCCATTTGGTGGATTTTAAGATCATGCACTGCTGCTAGTGCTATTAACATCCTAATTGATGTTATCCTTGTTACTGGAGAATATGTATCAAAGTAGTCTTGACCTTCCTTTTGTCTGTACCCTTTGACTACCAGTCTAGCCTTATATTTGTCAATAGTCCCATCAGGTTTCATTTTCCTTTTAAAGATCCATTTTGATCCTAAAGGCTTATTTCCTGGAGGAAGATCAGTCAATTCCCAAGTGTGATTGCTTAAAATTGATTCAATCTCACTATTGACTGCTTCTTTCCAATAAGTTAACTCTGACGAAGACATAGCTGCTTTAAATGTTTGAGGCTCATTTTCAAGCAATAGTGCTACAAAATCTGGTCCGAAAGAAACAGATTTTCGTTGTCGAGTACTTCGCCTAGGTTCCTCACTAGTTAGAATATTTTCCATTGATTCTTCTCGTGGTCGTTTAGGTCTTTCACTTGTTGACTCACTTTCAGTTTTATACGGATAAATGTTTTCAAAAAACTCTGCATTATCTGATTCAATTATCGTATTAACATGAATCTCAGGATTATCAGATTTGTGAACCAAAAATCGACAGGCTTTACTATTCACAGCATACCCAATAAAGACACAATATAATGTTTTGGGTCCAATTTTAACCCTCTTAGGTAAAGGAACCTCTACCTTGGCTAAACACCCCCACACTTTGAAATATTTCAAGTTGGGTTTTCTTCCTTTCCACAACTCATATGGAATTGATTGTGTTTTTCGATGGGGTACTCTATTGAGTATTTTATTAGCTGTAAGGATGGCTTCCCCCCAAAGATTTCGCGGTGAACTGTAATTGATCATTAAGGCATTCATCATTTCCTTTAATGTTCTGTTCTTCCGTTCTGCCAAACCATTTGACTGTGGTGTATAAGGTGCAGTAGTTTGATGAATAATACCATATTCCAAACATATCTCTGCAAAAGGAGATTCATATTCTCCACCCCTATCACTCCGAATCATTTTTATCTTTTGATTCAATTGATTTTCCACTTCATTTTTGTATTGCTTAAATGCATCAATTGCTTCATCCTTACTATTAAGCAAATATACATAACAAAATCGAGTGCAGTCATCAATAAAAGTTATAAAGTACTTTTCCCACCACGAGATGGTGTTGACTTCATATTGCATATATCTGTGTGAATTGAGTCTAAAGTTTTAGAATTTCTTTCAACAGACTTGTAAGGATGTTTAACAAACTTACTTTCCACACAAATTTCACATTTCGACTTATCGCATTTAAAATCAGGCAAAACTTCTATATTAACCAATTTTTGCAAGGCTTTGTAATTTACATGTCCCAAACGGGCATGCCATAAATCACTTAACTCCAATAAGTAAACAGAAGCAGAATTTTTATTAATACTGTCAATAACCATTACATTTAGTTTGAAAAGACCCTCATTGAGGTAGCCCTTTCCTATAAACATTTCATTCTTACTTATGACAGCTTTATCACTAACTAGGACACACTTAAACCCGTTCTTAACGAGTAGTGCAGCAAAAACTAAATTCTTCCTAACAGTAGGGACATGCAGAACATTGTTTAAAGTCAACACTTTGCCGGATGTCATTTTCAACATTACTTTCCAGTTCCTGCAATCCTTGCTGTTGCTGTGTTTCCCATGAATAAATCTTCATCGTACTCAGCAGGAGTGTACGTTGCAAAGGCTTCTTTTGCAGAGCAAATATGTCTAGTAGCACCTGAGTCGAGAAACCACTCCTTGGGATTTCCAACTAAGTTACATTCTGATATCATTGCACAGAAGTCATCTGCATCTTCCATCTTTTCCACGATGTTTGCTTGACTTTTGCCTTTGCCTTTGTTTTTGTCCTTTCTTGGAGTATGACAATCAGAAGATCTATGACCAGCCTTGCCACAATTATAACAGTTGCCTTTGAATTTCTTCTTGGCCTGTTTCCGACTTCCGCCTGCTGGACTACTTTCTTTTTGTCTTTGGTAGGAGCTTCTTCAACAATATTAACTCCAATGATTGTTGAACTCTTACGCGACTTCTTTTCGGCATTTCTGTTATCTTCCTCAATCTTGAGACGAATCACAAGATCTTCAAGCTTCATTTCTTTACGCTTGTGCTTTAGATAATTCTTGAAATCATTCCACGAAGGAGGCAACTTCTCGATCATTGCAGCCACTTGAAAAGCTTCATTTACTACCATATCTTCAGCAATCAGATCATGGAGAATAAGTTGAAGTTCCTGCACTTGTGATCCAACAGTTTTACTATCTACCATTTTATAGTCTAAAAACTTTGCGACCACAAATTTTTTCAAGCATGCATCTTCTGTCTTATATTTCTTCTCAAGTGCATTCCACAACTCTTTTGAAGTTGTTATTGCACTATAGACATTATATAAGTCATCCTCTAAAGCACTCAAAATGTAACCTTTACATAGGAAGTCTGACTGTTTCCATGCTTCAACAATCATAAATTTTTCCCTGTCTGGCATATCATCAGCAGGTACTGGAGTATCTTCACTTGTAAATTTCTGCAGACCAAGAGTGGTAAGCCAGAAAAATACTCGTTGCTGCCATCCTTTGAAATTCACACCTGTGAATTTACCCGGTTTCTCTGCTTGTGATACAAGAGTTCGGGTTGGTGCAGCAACAGCCACTGTAACACCAGTGTTTTCCATTTCTGATAAACAAAATTGATACAATATAAGTAAGCAATAAATTATAATTGCAGACTTAAAGGAGTATAAAATCACAAAGATTTTTGTCTCCACCAGAAACACAGATTTAATTAATTTCCTTAAGATTGTTGCCAAACTGTGTTAAGAAAATCAGAAATTACTGGTTGTAATTAATCATTCAGAAACACGAAGTAACTGAGATTTTTAGAATCAGTAAATAAGATGAACAGAAATTTATTTGTAAAAAATAATTTAATCTGTAAAACTTACCAGAATGTTGAATACTCTTTTATTTCTCTTTTTAGGAAGAAAATCAAGTCCACTGAATTCACAGTGTCCCCTTAAGGAAATTATTCCCCTCTAGTATCCGAGGTTTGATTTGGAATATAACCTCCCAGGGTAAAATGATCTTAATCAGTAGAGTATAGATACCAAAAACTCTACTGTCAGCGAATCAATCCACAGCAGGAAAGTACACGAAGAAATATATGTTTTTAAGAAGAAGGAAGATCAGAAAATTCGTTAGAAAATATTCTGAATACTGAATGGTATTTATAGGCAAGAATAATATATTCTGAAAGGTTGCTACCCTTTCAGAATTGACACGACCATTAATGAAAGGTTGCAAACTTTCAAATGGTATTGACTGTTCCTGAAAGTTGCAACCTTTCAGAACAGTCATGGCGGGAAATTTTGAATATAACGGAATTTTAAAACGGGTCACTCGCGCGGATCCGAATCAGGTCGGGTTAACTAAAAAGTTGAAAACATTTCGGTTAAATTCTGTTATCAACTAATTTATTGAAAATAATTTTTGGCCATTTAAATTAATTAAAAATAATTAAAATAAATTTTGTCCAAAAAATTATCTCTCGATCGATCATTTGCCAAAGCCAAAGCCGAAGCCGAAGCGAGCGAGCGACGACGACGACGGCACGAGGGGGGTCCCTCTTTCCAACCCTTTTAACAATTAATAGGAGTGTTTATTTATTTTAACTCTCCTATTTTCATTTCCATTACCGATGAGGGACTATTGCCTTTTTCAATAAAGCATTAGAGGACTTTTCAAGTTCCCAACCTTTCAAGTTCTAAACTTTTCAAATTCCTCTCCTTCCCTCTATTTCCCATCAATTCTTGCTACATACCCAACAGGCGGTGCTTCGTGGCCTTTTTTAGATGTACATAGATGTCCTAATTAAGCAGCAAATGTACGTCTCTGGAGAAACAAGAGTAGCTATTGTTGGTTGTCATGTGTCCTCCTTCACAGCGTATACACGATTATTTGTGACTTTTTCAGATGTATATAAATTATTTTTGTTATATCGATGTATGTATCCTCTCAATATTAAAACTTTAAAAAACAAGTTATAATAATTACTATATTTCTATTTTTATATATTTTTCTATTATATGGAAGAGCCATTAATTAGGAGGACAAAGACTATTTTTGTAATTTTACACAATATCTGAATTCTAGAATCATCTGTGATCGCTCGGATAAGAAGATATTAGAGACTTCCCAATACAGACTCATATATCTAAAAACATCCATATGTCTTTCACTATTTTTTAGCTTTCAAGAATTGTCTCTTAATCTTCATCAAGAATTTTTATTATACAGAAGAATCATGAATTAGGACGATCAAGGCTATTTTTGTAATTGCACAAAATTCAATTTCTAGAATCATCTGTGGTCGCTTGACTAAGAAGATATTAGAGACTTTCCAACACCGACACAAATGTCTAGAAACGTCCATGTCTTTCACAATTTTATAGCTTTTAAGAATGATCTCTTAATCTTCATGAAGAACTTTCGATTCTTTTCATCCTCACAGTGAATTATATTTCAATCTTCGGTTTGTTCATCATTTAATTTTATTAAAATCTTTATTCGTTTTTTCTTCGTATACTTTACAGGGTTTCTTTAAGAAGAGTATAGATGAAAGTTTTAGTGAGCTGCATGTCAAATTGCTTCTTCATCTATATTCTTCTAGAGTTTCAATTACAGATAAGTTCTTCATCATTTTTTAAATTCTTTTGTCAATCATTTTTTAAATTATTTTGTCAATTTTTGTTTGATCTTTATCTAAATTTTTTAAAATTTTTGCTCATCTTCTCAAAAAAATTGTGTTTTTCACTAATAAATCCTTGGTTACATCTTCTGATTGACTATTCTACCCTACCCTGCAGATCAATTCTCTACTTTAAT
The DNA here is from genome assembly GCA_027789145.1 of Solanum arcanum. NCBI lineage: Eukaryota > Viridiplantae > Streptophyta > Magnoliopsida > Solanales > Solanaceae > Solanum > Solanum arcanum. The sequence goes on from CM050935.1 coordinate 17,968,228, forward strand.
ATTCATCTACGCTTATGGATTTTTCAATGCCGGGTAAGTTCTTAATTGATTTCTTTGTTCTTCTACCAATTTTTATATAATCTTCATCAAATTCTTTTTGATTTTTGTTTGGTATATATAACTGTTGATAATATAGCCAATAAAATTTAAATATTGATGTTTTCTGATTTTCTCCTTTTTACTTTTTGTGATTTTGTCTATCAAATGAATTTATCAATTTCTTAAACCTTCACCAGCAAGCAGCACCGGAGTTAATCGTAACGTTTCGATCTGGGGGCGATTTCTTTTCACTAAAACTTGAAAGAAAAGAAAAATTAATTTAACTTATTTGATTGATCACTAGATTACACCTTTAAATACTAAAAAATAGTTATCTTTTATCAACATTTAATAAATAACATATAATACTATTGCATATGTATTTCTCATATAAATTTTACGACTCATGTAGTTTAATAATCAACTATAAAAACTACTAATATATCACTATATTTTGAAGAATGATGCAGAGATTATAATGTCAAAAATGATGACACAGTCAGACTCAAGTGCACAAATAACACAACAAATTGATTGAAAAAGGACAAATGAAGAAGATTTTTCAGGCTTAACTCGCAACGACAAACAGATCCAACACTAAATGTCGATGCAGCAGCAAAATTGAAACACACAGAAGAAATCTAAATCAAACCAGCGGAAGGACTTAGAGGAAACAAATTTAACAATGGAAGAAGATACATAGAGGAGCAAGAGAAAGCACTGCCAAATAAATTTGATTAAACCTAGGTAGAATGTTGTTTTGTTTGCAGAAGTGTATTCAGTAATTAGGACATATTTGTACATGTGAAAAAGTTACAAAGCACCGCCTATGAGCTAAACAACAACCGAAGGCATGAAAAGATGGATATACCCTTCTATATGTGCTTCTTCATAGGGGTATATTCGTCTTTTCGTAATTCCTTGTTGTTTATACATGCATTCTTTAAGGGTGGTGCTTCGTGGCTTTTTTAGATGTAAGTAGATGTCCTCATTAAGCTGTAAATGCACGTCTTTGGAGAAGCGTACATGACGACCAAGAGTAGCTATTGTTGGTTGTCTTGTGTACTTCTTCACAGGGTATACTCAGTTTTGCTACCTCCTTGTTGTTCATACAAGTATTCCCTCATACGCGATTATTTGTGGCTTCTTTAGATGTACACAACTATTGTAATTAAACAGTAAATACACGCCTAGAAACAAAACAATATTCTCCATAGAATTTACTAATTTTCTTCTAATTACTTTTCGTGATTTCATCTATCAAAATCGTTAAATATAGAATAGAATTTACTAATTTTTTTCATATAAGTTTGGAAGAAAAAAAGTGATTTAACTTATTTGATTGATTATTACATTACGCTTTTAAATAGTAAAATAGTTATCTTTTTTATCAACATTTAATTGATAAGTATATAATACTATTGCATATGTATTTCACATATATAATTTATGACTCGTGTAGTTTAATAATCAATTATATAAACTACTAATATATCACTATACTTTGAAGAATAATGCAAAGATCATAATGTCAAATAATAATGACAAATTGAAGTTACCATACTTTGGTTTCTCATTTTTCTATTGCGAAGATAATTTAACAATAATTGCATTCCAACTTAATCTCATAAGACAAATTTGAGAAGAAATGTGTAGGCAAAGTTATTTGTGAAGATAGAAAGATTATTCCTACTTAATTTTGTTTCAAATTTGTATGTGTGCTACTTCAGAGGAGACAAATATACGTTGGTGCTTTTCTCCTACTTCGATATGTATCTCCTTCCAAATATTACAATTTTAAAGTGACAAGAAATAATTAATACTAATAATATATATAATAAATAAGTAATAAGTAAGCATAAATAAGAGTTGATAATTTAGCCAATATAATTTAAATTAATGATCTTTTGTGAATTTCTTTTTATTTACCTTTTGTGATTTTGTCCAACGAAATATTTATAATATAACAAAATTTATCAATTTGTTTTCGATAAAATTCGAAAGAGAAAAAAGTGATTTAACTTATTTGTGGCCCAGGATTTATCAAATTAAGAGTCTTTGAGTTCTCTTTTCAATGCCTAATTTCGAGCTCAAAGCAGAAAGTTATCTCCGTTTTAGTGAAGTCTCTCTTTTAAAGGCATCTCAATCATTTTAAAAGGATAGTTTGGTCTTTTCCTTTTTCCTTCTAAGCCTAGCCACTTTTTTGTCACCTAATTAAGGATCTAATCAGATGTAAAACAATTGTTTCACCTTCTTTAACACTTACAGAAATTAGAGGAAGGTTCCAATTTGAGAAGCTAGGTTTCAAGCACTCTTCAAAATTTCATTGATTTTTGCGAAGAACATTGTTCTTTCCAGGTATGTGAGGTTCTTATAGTGTTGTACTTGTTGATCCTCACGCCATACATCCAAATTGATGTCGTTATATCTAAAGGATTCTTGTGTAGTTCTTGAGTTTAGTTCAAATTTTTAAAAATAGAGGTTATTGAATCTTTTGTGTTGTAAATTTTTGGTAAAAGTCATCTGTTCAAAAGGGATGTATGAAAAATTTCATAATTACCTGTTGGTTTTGAGAATTAAGAAGAATTTAGGAGAAAATTTTCATTTCTAAACTAGTTTGACGCCTTAATTTCAATAAAAAGAATTGTTTGGGTCGTTGGGAGGGGATGGGGCATTGTGCCAGCACTACACCCGAAACCATCCCTAGTACTTCGGAGCCAGGGGCGGCCCGCCAAAAGTGCGCTCAAATCCAGCCCCAGTACTTCGGGGCCTAGCACCCTGAGTCAGCAGTACACCAGGGTCGTTAGACCAATTCTTCCTTGTTTTATTTGGTGTGTGTTCCTTTAAGTTGTGGCTATGTGTTCCCTCTCTATATTTGCTCTTAAATGCTAAATTTATCTTTTACATTTTCTACATGTTCTAATCATGTGTCTTAATGTACATTCAAAACTAAAGTGAGTTATAGAGAAAAGTTCAAGAAGTTTTTTTTGAGTATTGTAACCAACAATGGTCTTAAACTAACTTTCAAAGAAAGCAAAGATGAGTGTTGAGAAGAATTTTATTCATGATTGAGAAAGAAATTAAGGGAACTAATAAGTTTGGGATGATAAAAAGAGAAATTTTAATTTCTAAAAAGAGTTTATAATAAGTTCGGGATATTTTATTATCTCTTTAAAAAAATATTATTTTGAGTAATTACCCCACAATAGAGAAAGAGTATTTCTATATGAGCATGATAATTTTTATAATTATTGGGAGTAATATTAAGCATAGATATGAGAACGAGTTCAGACAACTCAAATTTATCATAAACCATGTAGTCAACGTGGATAAAAAATTGTACTTTTTAGACGAGTCCTTATTGCTTTTGAGCATAACTTAAGTAAATCCACTTAGTTGAGGTGTTCTATACCCCGTTATACCCCTATTTTCCTCAAAACGATTATGTTTTGAGATAAAAAGTTTTTCCAATTAAAGTACATTTTGAAAAGGGATTATTTTATATTTCAGAGTCGTCACTTGGAATTGAGTTTTGGTGTTCCAAGTCACCTTTTTAAATCCCTAATCAAAGGAAGTTGACTCTTTATTTTATTGTCTGCGAAATAAAAAATCAGGTAAGAAATTCGCTTGACCTAAGGGAAGGTATTACGCACCCCTCGAATCCCGTGGGTCTAACACTGACACTTCATTGATCTTAGTTTGTCTTAACTTAATATTTGGATATTATATTATTTAGCTTAATAATAAAAATGTTATTTATCCCCACCCTTTGATTTATTTTAAATATATTTAAAACCATCTTATTGTTCATTAATTAAAAATATGTATAGACATAAATTTACTCAAATAAAGTAGAGTCATGCAATTTATATTTTTTTTTCCGCATTATTTGTATTTTTTTAAATTATGAATAGAAGATATAGAAGTATTTACTTGTTAGGAATTATGATTTATGTAGGATGAGATTGTTAGAGTTTGAGTAATTTTAGGATTGTTTTATTTTTATTTTTGTTAGATTTTAAATAGGGGATAAAATTTTATGATATTTATGATAAGTTTTAGCAAGAAATTCTGAAGAGATTAGAACTACTTTTCTAAAAAAATTTCTTGATTACAAATTTCTTTTTTTTTTTCTTTTCTTTATCCCTTTTGTGTGCACGTTTATTTTTATTTTCTGATTTATATTAATTTTATGTTTTTACTGTATCTTGCTTTGTTCTTTTCCTTATTTTTTTTTAAATTTTAACAGAATAATCCCCTTCCTCTTACTTTTCATTTAAATAATTATTGGTTGAGTTTACCGTTTTTTTTTCCTTTTACGTTTTCACTATTTTTTATTACTTTTTATCACCTTTATTTTTCCTCTATGGCTGCTTTCATTATAAATTTTTATCTTTATTTTTATTATTATTTTACTTATTTTACTTTATTTGCAGTAATCTGTTCTTTTGTGTTTTTTTTTCAATCCTCTTTATTTTCTTCTATTTTTGAATGATCTTTCCCCTTTTATTTTATGTTTTTTCTCTGAACCACTTTTCTTTATTCATTCTATATATTATTTAAATTTTCTTTAATTTTATTAATTTTCTTAAAATTAACCAAGAGAAAATTAATATACCATGATATAATAATATTCCTTAACCAAGTAATGATAGTATGAAATTACTAACAAGAGAACTATCTCACGTTAGTGCATTAATGAGTCACTCAAATAATCTAATACTCACCTCTCCCATTTTTAACATTTCAGGCATGCCAAAAAAAATTCTAATAATAAATTTTCTCCATAAGTAGGGCAATATTATTTACTTAATAAAACACAAAAACTCCAAACAATGACTAATGCAAAACCACTAACCAAATTGCATGTAATTAAACTAAAGTCATAAATAAAGCTATCAATTGACGCAGTCAAACAAACGTACATAACCAGGTTGGAATAAACTATGAATAAACAACCACCACCTTTGGATCAACTTACGTAATTAAATTGAAGTCATGTGTTAAAATATTTTAATGAACAAACTTAAGCCATAACAATTCGTGCGATAAAAAATATGATAGACATCTTAAAATAGGGAATAAAACAATACATGTTATTTTAAGGAATTTATAACATCATGATCAAGTTTCATACAATCATTTTATTTAACTACATATGAGATTAGAATTACCTTTTCGTAAAACATGATTCCCACAAAAGAAACATTTACAATCTACTGATTTTCAAAGCTAAATATGATTAATTAACTTTAAAGAGCCATGAACTTGAATACACCAATAAAAATCTCTCTAAATTTAAAAGTTTATTTTTTTTTGTGTATGCACTGCTCTTCCGTATCCCTATGATTGTGATGTATATGGATATATATAGGATTCTTCCCATTGTGTGTGTGTTGGTATCTTTTGTGTAGGTAAGTGGGGTCATTGGAGAGAAAAGTGGGATAGTAGGAGAAGGAAGTGGGATTATTTGAAAGCAAAGTGGGTCGGGTGTTTGCAAACAAAGTGGGTTATGGGAGGTTGGTAGTTTAGATTTTTTTTTATTTAGGTTATTTTCTTCTTTTCAACTTAAAAGTCTATCACTTCATATAATTCATATAATTCTTAGGCATAAAAAGTGTGTGTGTTATCCTAGTAATCAAATCTCATTATCCAGGATGGTCTTGTTAGTCTCATCCATAAGGGTCCTACTAATTCCATTAGCGAGGAGGATCCTGCTAGTCCCATTATTGAGGAGGTTCTTGCTAGTCCCGTTATTCAGGAGGGTCCTACTAATTTTCTAGTCTAGAGGCTCTTGCTAATCCCATTATTCAAGAGGGTCCTACTAATCTACTAGTCTCATTATCTAAGAGGGTCCTGTTATTCCATTATCTAGGGTGATCCTCTTAATCTGCTAGTCTCATTATCTAGGAGGGTCTTCTAATCCCATTATCGAGGAAGATTCTACTAATCTCATTATCGAGGAGGGTCCTGCTAGTCTCATTATCGAGGAGGGTCCTGCTAGTCCCATTATAAAAAAGGGTCCTACTAATTCCATTATCTAGGATGGTCATGCTAGTCCCATTGTCCAGGAGGGTCCTGCTATAATACGTTTAGTAGACTAATAATACAAACAAAACATTTGCCCCAATACGGACCATAATTTTTATTTTTTATATTTTTGTGAGTGTTATCCAATTATCATTGAAACATTAAAGAAAAGTAAATTCAGCCTCTGAAGTTATTGCTATTCTGATATATATTGACCATTCTTCATGCAATCGGGTTCAAAAGATCTTATTGCGACACAATAATTCACTCTTTTTGGACTAAATTGAACATCTAGGTTTTTCGGATCATTGATCTCGAACCAACTTGTGTCCTGCTTCAACAAAGAAAATTTGTGTCCAAAAATGTTGTGGTTGGATTGTGGTTCTATTTTTGGACAAGGGTTCTCAAATACTTGTCATGTTATACTTATTTTCAAGTGGCCAGTACTTGTTATTGATTGACTGTATGTTTACCCAAATTTATGTACTTTGAGAGACTTAAATCAAATATCTGCCTTTATTCCAAGATAATCATTATTTAAACTTCATTAAATCAAGGACTTCTTCTGAATTCAATACACGCTAATAGATGGTAAACCATTGACCTGATGCTTCGCCTTGTACAATCTCGAGAGTTTTAAGCGAGTCTTGAAATTCTTTCTAGTTTCTTGACACAGACTCGATTCAAATACATATGAGACAAAGTAATCAAAAGTGAAAGAAAACTATATACTAAACAAGAATAAATGAAAGTGATTTGATGAAGACCCTCTTTTAGAGAGAGGAAGAAAAAATTACTTATTTGAGTGTGGTAGCTGATTTTATTGATCGTGACATGCAATTTGATTTGATTACCAGGTTTGTCCATCCAATCTATTCATCAACCAATATTTGATCATCTAATTTTGACGCGGAGTTCCAACATTCAACAAAGTTATAATCAATTCTATTCTGCCCTTTGATGCCCACAGGGTTATTTGCATCTAGGACTCTTTCATTTTGATTCCTTCAACTCATATTTGCCTTGCGGTGCCCATAAGAGTTTTCACCAATAAAACTCTCTCATTTTATTTCTCTCACCTTATAGTCGCCTTATGATGCCTATTCAGGGTTTTCACAATAAGACTTTCATAGTTTTCTCTTGTATATAAATTTTTTTTATCTCTCATGGTGCCAATTATTTGTATCCTTGACCAACTTATTCTCGACATTTCAAAGGTTGATGCAAACGTCTTTCTTCGATTGACTTTAAATGATGGGGTTGACTTTTATTTTTCGGATAAAATATAAAAAGAAAAAATAAATAAAAAAATAAAAAAAAGAAATTAAAAAAAATGACTTTTGCCCCAGTTTTCTACAATATAGAATTTTGGATTTTTTATTTGGTTGAACCGAACCCAACACCAGGGTTGCCTACGTATCTTGCCAAAACAAGAATCAGGTCGAACGTACTTCAGGTAATTTGTTCTCTCTCTCTCTCTCTCTCTCTCTCTGTCTCTCTCTCTCTCTTATTTTTGAAAAACCAAAGAACCAACAAAAGCAAGAATTCCCATTGAATCACCTTTTGAAATGTCAAGCCCAATATAAGAGTTTCTAATACCAAAAATCAAATCATATAAATTTCTCTTCATAACATCAACATTGACGGACATTTCTGTCATTTTGTCTTCTATATCTGCTAAGTGAAGAGCACCATTGGATAATACTTTCTTTGCAATAAATGATCCTTTCTAATTTGGAGAAAATTTGCCTTTGACTTCGGCATGATGTGGAAGAATGCGTCTCAACACTAATTGACCTTTCCCGAAACGTCTGGGACGCACCTTTTTTTTGTATGCTCGTTCCATTCTTTTCTGGTACAATTGTCCATGAAAAATTGATGTCAGTCGCTTCTCATCAATCAAACTTAATTGCTTTAATCATATTCTGATCCACTCATCATCATCAATTTCAGCCTCCACGAAAATTCGTAAAGATGGGATCTCAACCTCTGCAGGTATAACTGCCTCAATCCCATATACCAATGAATATGGGGTGGGACCCACTCACTGACATACGAACTATAGTGTGATAACCCAACAAAGCAAAAGGCAACTTTTCATGCCACTGTCGAGAATTTTGCACCATTTTACGAAGTACCTTTTTTATATTTTTGTTAGAAGCTTCTACAACTACATTTGCCTTTGGGCGATACTGAGTTGAATTTTGATGCTCAAACTTAAATTTGATGGCATACCTCCTGCATTAAGCAATTGTTGAGATTTATTGCGTCATCGATAACAATCATCTTTGGAATACCAAACCGACAGATGATGTTGAAATGAATAAAATCCACCACGACCTTCTTGGTCACTGACTTGAAAGTTACTGCTTCCACCCACTTTATGAAAAAAATCAATGGCCACAAGGATGAACCTATGACCATTCGATGTTTTTGGTTCTATTGGCCCAATCACATCCATTCTCCATGCCATGAAAGGCCATGGAGAAAACATGGCATGCAACTCAGTATTTACTCATTTTAGAAGTACCAAATCATGTGTCTTCTTGTACAGTATGCCTCCGCTCAAGAAAAACTCGCTTGCTAGTCGTCGAATAGCTTTTTTGGTCATTATTTACATCCGACGGACATTCTCCAGACTGAAGATATGTTTTAATATCATGAAACCAAGGTTTACCATCAAATTTTTCTTCAAACGTGTTGCAATAAGCATGTTGTCTTGAATTTGTATGTACAAAGGATCGATATGAGCATCATTAGGATGTTGGAGCATCGAAGATAAAGTGTCAAATGAATATTCAATTTCATTGTAAACTCTAGGAATGTGTCTAAACTTTATCGACATGAATCATTGGCAAAGATCTTGTATACAATGTTGATAGGTTATGAGCTTTGGGTCACGAGTTTCCCGATCTCCTTGAATTTGATGAACTAAAAAATTTGAGTTTTCTAACACTAAGAGTTCTTGGATGTTCATGTCAGTAGCTAACCTCAAACTGAAAATGCAAGCTTCATATTCTAACATATTATTAGGATAATAAAATCTATGTTGAGTTGTTATAGGGTAATATTCTCCTGATTCTGACATAAGAACAACTCCCATTCCAACTCCCTTCTTGTTAGAGGCACCGTCAAAGAAAAACATCCATTGTTGTTTGTTATCATGAATAACTTCATCGATACATGATATCTCTTCATCTGGAAAATAAGTCTTAAGTGGTTCATATTCTTCATCAATAGGATTCTCTGCCAAATGATCTGTCGATGCTTGAGCTTTCATTGCGGTCCACATCACATAGATAATATCTAACTCTGTGAGTAATATTTGCCATTTCACAAGCCTTCCCATGGGCATGGGCTTTTGAAAAATGTATTTTAATGGATCCATACGTGAAATGAGATAAGTAGTGTTAGATGAAAGATAATGCTTCAGCTTTTGTGCTATGTAATTAGGGCACAACATGTTCTCTCAAGAAGGGTGTACTTTGATTCATAAACAATAAACTTCTTGCTGAAGTAATAAATGGCCTACTCTTTCTTCCCTGTTTCATCATGCTGAACCAATACACAACCGCAAGAATTATCTAGTACTGATATATACAATATAAAAGGTCTTCCCGGCTCGGGAGGAACCAACACAGGGTTATTCGATAAGTAATTCTTAATTCTTTCAAAATCCTCTCAACATTCTTCAGTCCACTCGACTGTGGCATTATTTTTTAACAACTTAAAGATGGGTTCAAAAGTTGTTGTGAGTTGAGCAATGAATCTACTAATGTAGTTTAACCTTCCTAGAAGACTCATAACCTCAGTTTTGTTCTTTGGAGGTAGCAATTCTTGAATGACTTTTATTTTTGAAGTACCATCGACTTACTATAAACCCCAAAAGCTAACCTGATGATTCTCCAAACACATATATTTGCATGATTAAGCTTGAGATTATACCTGCAGAGCCTTTTGAAGAATCTTCTTAAATCTTGCACATGATTTGACTGTTTTTTTTATTTAATGATCACATCATCCACATAAACTTCGATTTCTTTATGCATCATATCATGAAACATGATCGTCATCGCCCTCATATAAGTTACTCCTGCATTTTTTAATCTAAAAGGCATAACTCGATAACAATATGTACCTTGTGGAGTGATAAAAGACATTTTTCTGCATCTTCATCATCCATAATAATCTGATGATAACCCGCATATCAATCTACAAAAGATGCAACCTTATGTTTGGCACAATTATCCAACAACATATGGATGTTGGTCAAAGGAAAATCATCTTTTCGACTTGCTTTTTTCAAATCACGATAATCAACACACATTCAAACTTTGTCGTCTTTCTTAGGGACAGGTATGATGTTGGCTAACCTGGAAGGTATTGAGCGACTCGAATGACTTTGGTCTCAAGTTGTTTTGTGATCTCCTCTTTAATTATTATACTCATGTCAGTTTTAAGCTTTCTCAACTTTTGCTTTACCGGAGGGAAGTTAGGATCAACTGGCAACTTGTGAACAACCATGTCAGTGCTTAATCCAGGCATGTCATCATAAGATGATGCAAAAACATCTTTTTAATCAAACAGAACCTGGATTATATCCTCTTTTTGATGTTGAACATGTACGCTTATCTTAGTCTCCTTAATATTTTCATGATCCCCTAAATTTATTGTCTCAGTTTCACTCATGTTGGGATATGATTTATTCTCAAAATGTTCGAAATCCCTGCCTAATTCTTCAAATACTTCATCTTCATTAAATTCGATTTTTTGACTTACTATTTCAGCATTAGGTCAATGATTAGATTGGATTTTAAAATCTGGTAAAAAATTCTGCATGCATGTCATATAACTAGAATCGACATAGAAAGAACTGTATAGAAGAAACACAAAAATATATTCGACTGAAATAAAAACCCAATTACATCCTATTGAATAGGAAAATGTAGAGTTTGAAATAAAATGACAAGATAAAATCTGAATTACAACCCTTGGAATATATCGGACGACAGAAAGAAAAACAAGACATACTACCAAAACTCATTCTTAACGGGAAGAGGTGTGGCCTCCCAATTGTTCAGCTGGATATCAGAATCAATGAATTGCACATCTCTATTGCTAGTGAGTTCTTTGAGTTCCACCATATCAGCCTCGACAAATAAATCTTGAATATAGTTAATCAACTCTCCATTAAATTCCAGCGCTGGCTCTGAGAGAGGTGATTCATAAGATTTTATTGTGTGGGCTTGGATGAAATATTTGTATATGTGTGGTATAGGCTTTGTAAGCGACCATACATCTCTCTTCTTCTTCTTTGCCATTATTCTGTCCTCTACTCTAGGCTCGTAGTCTAAGCCAAAAGTATCAATGCTCTTTTGTGGACACACCATATAAAATCTCCCTAGCAAGAAGATTCCCAAGCCCTTACCCGGCTCAAACCCATGTTTCAACAATTCATTTACCACCATCACAGACGTCATGGGCAATTGTGGTTTTGAAATGACATTCCCCTTGAGGACATGCTCAACAACCACTTCCTCAAAAGCTTTATAAACCGGTGCCTCATTCTCATTATTTATCTTGACAAAAGGGAGGGAAGAGTTTTTGTAGACTGACAGGTCCCCCTCACCATGAACAATCACTTCTTGTCGGTTGTATTCAAACTTAATCATTTGATGCACCGTGAAGGAACTGCCCCAGCTCTATGCACCCATGGTCTCCCCAACAATAGATTATGTATTGATATCCAACACTTGAAAATTCACAGTGAAATCGATAGGCCCTATGGTTAGTAAGAGCTCTATCTCACCAATGACATCTGTTTTTGACCCATCAAAAGCTTTAACATATACATTGTTGGGTCAGACCCTTTTAGCACAAACATTCATTTTTTGTAGAGTTGATAAATGCCAAATATTTGCTCCAGATCCTCCATCAATTAGAACTCGAGTGACATATGAAAGCTCACACTTTACAGTAATGTAGAAGCCTTGGTTATGTCCTGTACCTTCCATAGGTAGTTCATCATTTGAAAAGGTGATGTGGTTTACCGCAAATATACTCCCAACAATATTTTCTAACTGACTCACTATAGCTTCACTAGGAACATGTGCTTCATTAAAAAATTTCATTACACCCTTACGATTTTCATCAGAATTTATTAGCAAAGACAATAACATATTTGGGCTAGGAATTTTCCTAACTATTCTACAATAGAGTAGTCAGATAATTTCATCTTCCTCAAGAAATCCTTTGTCTCTCCTTCAATGACTGGACTCTTGACTTGCACTTGCTCATTTTCAGTTTTCCTTAATTCCATCGGGGCATAACATCTTCCCCAATGGGCTATTCCTCCTACTTCATCTATTTCTTCATCGACTTCTTTCCTCTTGTATGTCACGACAATAGGCTCGTAATTCCAAGGAACATCATTAGGGTTAGTCATTGGAAGTTGGGATACTGGTGATCATACGAGGAACATAGGCTCATTGCAAGGTCAGGATAAACTTGTTTGGCACTTTTGGAACAAGCGATCTTGCCTTACTCTGACTCACCCAAACATCTTCAAGCGCTCCTTTCACAGTTAAGATGGGTGTGTTTGATGGGCTCAACTTTTTTGACGTCTTTTCCGCTCCCTAGGGCATCATTTTTGTCAAGTCAACAACATTCACAAAATTTTCTATACTAGTTCCAACCTTAAGGATTGGCTTATACGGGACCGCAAATTCATCACGACCATTCATCATTTCTAACATGTTTGTTTCAGTATGCCTTGGCAATGGATTTTGATTGATGTTGGGTCCACTCAGACTTTCAACTATAATTTGATTAGCATCGATTAAATCCTGAATGACCCTTTTCAAATACCAACATCTCTCTATGTTGTGTCATGGGGCATTAGAATAATATGAATAATGTTGAGAATAATCTAGATTTTTCGGCGGAGGATTTGACATCTTTCTTTCAATAGGACTCAAAATATTCAACGTCCTTAATTTCTGAAACAAGATAGCATATGACTCCCTAATAGGAGTGAACTCATCTTTAGCACCATTTTCCTTTTTGTATTGTGGTGTAGGACGAAAAGGAATTTTAGCAGTATTTTGGTGAACTAGTAGTGGTGGTGGATGATTTTGGGAAATTGGTGCGCGCCATTGTGGATAAGTAGAGGGTGCAATTTATTGTGCGCTAAAAAGGGGATATGGAGAGTATGGGACGGAATATTGTGGATCTTGGGAAGGAAAATAGTGTTGCAGAGGATTATCTTAGACATAAGTTCGAGGCGTTGATACAACAATTACTATATCCTCCCTTCTCTTCTTCCCTCCAATATTTCCAGAAATATTTTGAAGCACTTGTTTTGTCACATTTAAGGCAGCTTGGCTTACAATCTTTCTAGACTTGATATCATTTTCCACTATTTCCCCAACCTTAATAACTTCAGCAAATGTCATTCTGATGGTAGTAAACAAATAGTGAAAGTAATCAGGTTCTTGTGCTTGGAGAAAAATATCAATCATTTCCGACTCCTTCATTGGTGGTTTAATCCTAGCAGCTTGCTCCCTCCATCTGACGATATATTTACAAAAAAATTTCGTGTTCTTTTTCCTTATGTTGGCTAGACAGAGCGATCTGGCACAATGTCAATATTATTTTGAAAATTTTTACACAAAATATCAAGCCAAATCATCCCACGTATGCCAGTTGGAAATATCCTGATTTATGGACCATTCAGATGCAATCCCTACTAAGCTTTCCCCAAAATAGGCCATAAGCAACTCTTGTTTGCCCTATGCACACGTCAGTTGATTGTAATATCTCTTCAAATGAGCTATGGGGTCTCCGTGACCATCGTATTTCTCAAACTTTGGAGTTTTAAAACCAGTAGGAAAATGAACGTGGGGAAACATACACAAGTGATTGAATGAGATACCTTTGTGGCCTCCTAGTCCTTGCATATCTCTTAAACTCTGTTGTAAACTCTTCATTTTCTTAGCCAGCTCTCATGTTCCTCATTCTTAACCATCTCTCATGTTCCTCATTCTTAACCATCTTTTCAACTTTGATAGGGGAATTATATTGATGAATGTGGGGATAAGATCTTGGAACTTTAATTGCCTCTTCAAGAGCGTAACCATGATCGCGACGAACTTTGGACGGAGGATCACTATTATATTTAGGCACCATTGTTGGTTGCAGGACGCTATTAGTCGAGCCAGCTGACAAGAAGAGTGGGTTACTTATCATAGGGGTACTCGAAGGGCACATTGTAGAAATTCCAACAACATTGGATGTGTTAGCATAGTGGCCGAATCCAGGGAGATAGATTGGATCACTTGTCGACACCTGGATGGCGGGCGACATATTTGTATCTAAATAATCCTGGATTAAATACGGTGGAGGTTTTCCACTTATCCAAGGCTCGTACATCTCTGCCATTATTGTTTTAATGCCCTTATCTTTTCTGTTGACCTTTTTTCTTGTGAAGTCATCTGGTTTCGGATGTCATCATTGTCCGATTCGTTCCCATCATTGTGGGCCCTTTCGACCTTGTATTGTAAGGATGTGATGCCAGCTTAACCACAAACCAACCACCTTTCAGCTAACGTGTCTCTCTTTCTTTTCTCTCTCTCTCTCTCACTCTGAATGGAGTAACAAATGGATTAGTTTTAAGAAATTGTGCACATTGTAGCCACATACATACTTCTAATATAGGAGACCTCTCATGTTTCATCTCGGCTTACCTAGGCATTATTATCTTCTTTAGTGATTTTTAAAGGTTTTGATCGAATCCATTGGGTTGCCTATGTATCATGTTGGCGCGAATCAGATCTCTGCATAGTTCGAGAAAGATATTAATAATAAATATTTTTTTAAAAATAATTTATGTACATGAGTTGATCAAAAGCAAATCTTTTCATCCATTTTCAAATATTTTTAACACAATGATTTGAATAAAACATAAAAACAGAATTACCTAATACTAAGATAGACTCAAAATGATTAACTAAAAATAAATAAAATAATAATAATAATAAAAACAAAAAACAATTCCTAATAACTAAGAAAAGAAAACAGATTAGAAAGGAAACAAAATCCTCTGATCTCAATCATCCCCAAGACCCTTATAAATCCAAGCCAAGGCTTTCTGTAGATGTGGAGCCAGAGCACGGGCATGTTGGCCAAACCTCTCATTGTTCTGGTGTAGATAACCAACATAAACATCATTGACTTTATCCTGAGTTGCAGTATTCGATCTTTGGTTTCATTCATACTATCATAACAATTCTGTAACCAGTGTCGAGTTGTATTAACTTCATACGTCAAATCCTCCCCTTTTCCTTGGAGCTTCTCAATTTGAAGGTGGAGTGCCTCTTGCTCGACCATCCTTTGATCCCTCTCAATATCACATTATGTCTGATAAGCACTGAAACACCTTGCTATTTCTCTTTCCCGTTCCATACTGTGCACAGATATGCTGGACCTTTTCTTTTTTATACTCCTTTCCTGTTGCTCCATAGCTCGTGTGGCAATTCCCAAGTCTACTTGTAAGGTCAGAATCGTAGAACAGTGTTTTCTAATCCTTATCATGTTGGGAAAGTCACCTTTAGCATTCTTTAGGTCATTACTTAGGATTCCAGAGTAAATCTATAGCATCTTTCAACTTCGAGGCGAGCTTACTTAATCCTAACCTCAATTTCTGCTTCTCGATCTACGAGTCCTTTCACCGATCATTTTGGCACAACCTTAGAAGAGGGATGATCATGAACCCATTAATCTTCATGTATTAACATGAATGTGTTTGCGGATTTGTTGACCTTTTTAGGTCAAGATAAGTTTGAACAATTCCTAGATGAAACACCTTTTGAATTTTTTTATAATTTGCATCACATTAAAATCCAATGTCAATTGTTGAGACACTTATTTCTACTTGGGAATGAAAATGTTAGGGATGACATGTTTGGCATAAAAGTAAATGGTAAAGAGTTACATTTTGGGTTAAAAGAATTTGTTGCTATAAGAGGTTTGAAATGTGGACCTATTTCTGTTTTTGTATCCGACCCATATATTCCAAACAGACTCATTGGTGAAAATTTCGGGGATTTTAATAAAGTATCCAAGTCAGATTTTTATTACAAGTTTAAATTGCAAAATTTTTGGGAAGAAGATGACCGTCTAAAAATCGGGATCTTGTACTTTATTTCTTCTTTTCTGACTACATCAGACCCTTCAATAACAACAATTCCAAAATTGTATTTTGATTTGGTCGAGTCTGGACTGTATGCCACATTCCCTTGGAGAAAATGAGTGTTTTAATTTAACACTCAAAGCATGCAGTCAAAAATTTTAAAAAAATTCATCGTCATTCAAATTTAGCCTGTTCCACATAGCATTGCAGATATGGTTTTATGAGTGTTGTCATCCATTTGACAACACAATTGCTATACATGTTTCAAATCGCACACCAAAAATCCTGAACTGGAAGACACCTAATGACGTCATTTTTTTTGACGATTTGAAGAAAATAATTTTCAGAACACATGGCAATCAGGTATTTTTCATACAATGTTATTAGATTCATTATAAATCATTATACATTATACATTTTTTATTCGCTGCAGCATAAATTCAGAAATATGATTTTCTCTGAAGAAGAGTTAAATCTCATGGACGAAACCATTTTAAATCAGTCCAGCAGCCACCATGATTCAGAAAATCACAGATCATCGGAAAATCGTGTTGTTGACAGTGAACATAAAATTGAAGAATTTTTTGAAAGCTGATATTGCAGAGGTACAAGTACAAATTCAAATTAAAATAATTTTCTTGAAATTACAATATACATATCAAATACTTATTTTTTTTAATTAACAGGTTAAGGCAGAGTTGAAAGAACTAAAACTCACTGTAAGTTCCAACATATTTTTAAAGAATTAATATAATTACTTTATAATCTATTTATATATAATTTTTTTTATGTACAACGATAAGGTTGACAAGCACATGGCTGATATCAAGAGTTATGTTGATAACTCGACCAAACTGATAATTGAAGAGATTCGACTGTCAAGAGGAGAACAAATACCAGAAGAACAACCAGAGGTATATATATATATATATATATATATATATATATATATATACTTTATGTATGAATATTGTTTGATAAATATATAAATTGATGTTTTCATACTAGTTGTCTATTTATATTATTATCACTCTTTTTTCACTATTAATGAACAAATATAACAACACATCATACATACATATACATATACATGTGTGTGTGTGTGTGTGTGTGTGTGTGTGTGTGTGTGTGTGTGTGTGTGTGTGTGTGTGTGTGTGTGTGTGTGTGTGTGTGTGTGTGTGTGTGTGTGTGTGTGTGTGTGTGTGTGTGTGTGTGTGTGTGTGTGTGTGTGTGTGTGTGTGTGTGTGTGTGTGTGTGTGTGTGTGTGTGTGTGTGTGTGTGTGTGTGTGTGTGTGTGTGTGTGTGAATTATGTATATATTCATCAGTTATATATAATTTGTATTTCTAAAATTACATATGATTAATGAAAAAATGATGTATTAAATTGATATATATGTATACTTTATGTATGAATATTGTTTGATAAATATATAAATTGATGTTTTCATACTAGTTGTTTATTTATATTATTATCACTTTTTTTCACTATTAAATGAACAAATATAATAACACTACATACATATATATGTGTGAATTATGTATATATTCATCAGTTATATATAAATGTTATGTATTAATCATGTATGAAATTTGTAATTCTAAAATTACTTATGATTAATATATGAAAAAATTACATATTATCTGAAAATATTTTCAGGACAACGGCAACCATCATGCTGCACAATCTAATCCAACAACTATGCCTACTGTTTTAATTGGACAACATGTCCAAATGTCAAACACAGCTGGTACGATATATTTATTTTTATCACATAAATGTAAATTTAAGAAATTATTTTTATTTAAATATTTATTATTTTTTATGTATATGAAGCTCAAAAGTCAACTGATGATTGTTTCAATGTTGACGCACCTACAACGTCAAAATAAAAATCACCAACATTGAACGATTATCCTGATTTTACCATGACACAAATAATTGCACTTGATCCAATTCTTAATGATACCACGACTCCAAATGTGCAAACAAGACACAAGAATGTGGGAAAATACGATTCTTCTCCTTATATCAGAATGTCGGAAGGGGAAAGCAGTTCAAATAGAGTACCTACATTCTTTCAAATCAAACATCCATTCGAAAATCAGAATGGGTTTGATGTTCAATCCAAGATCGCAAAATTCGGAGAAAGCCAAGTCATACTCAGAATTACATCAAAATCAACCATTTCTAAGATAACCAAGTCTACATAGGTATTGCTCCCCACAAAAGTTACCAAACAAGACCTATATACTTTTTCAACTATCACAGACTCACCCACCTGAGTAGAAACACGAATAGGCATGTCAAGTAATTCACAAGGTAAATTAAGACCAGTAGCAAATGAAGAAGATACATAAGAAACGTGGATCCAGGATCGAACAATACAGAAGCCATGAAATCACAAACCAAAAGATTACCTGTGATGACAGCATCAGATATCTCCGCCTCAGATCGCCTAGGGAAAGCGTAACAATGAGCCCCATTACTTGTCTGTCCGTTGCCCCTACCATGTTGTGATGTAGTGGCTCCAGTTTGTCCATCACCCCGGCCGTTTTGGTGACCACCATTACCTCGACCACCGCGTCCTCCAGAATGACGGCCTCTTCCATAACCACCTCTATCTCTAACATTTGGAGGTCTGTAACTCTGTTTTGGACAATACCTCTTAATGTGTCCAGTCTCTCCACATCCATAACACTCTCTAGAGTCAAGCATAGGTCTCTCAGAGAAGTGTTGACCGGTCTGAGGTGGACCCCCAACTACAGTCGGTAGTGAAGACTGAATTGGTCGGACTGAGTAACCTCCTGAACCCTGTCCTCTAGAGTAAGAACCATTATACTCACCTCCCTTTCGAAACCTTTTTGATGTAGTTGCCATGGTGAAGTCATCTGGCTTCACTCCCTCTACCTCTATCACGAAGTCTACCACTTCTTGAAAAGATTTCGCTGTAGCCGCTACTGTAAATTTGAAATCGCAACTCTGATCTCAACCCCTTCATAAAAGGGCGAATCCGCTCTTGTGGACTGAAACATAGTTGGGTGGCATACCGGGATAATGCACGAAACTTAGCCTCATATGCAGTAACCGACATCCTACCTTGCTCTAGGCTCAAAAACTCAACCCTTTTCCTATCCCTCAAAGTCCGGGGGATATACTTCTCCATAAACAAGCTAGAGAATGATGCCCAAGTCATAGGTGGTGCCTCTGTTGGTTGACACTCAACATGTGACTGCCACTACATTTTGGCGTTCCCTTGAAACTGATAAGTCACAAACTCAACACCAAACCAATCTACTATACCCATCTTGTGTAGTAGCTCATGACAGTCAACCAGAAAATCGTAAGCATCCTCAGATTCAGCACCCTTGAAGACTGGAGGTTTCAATTTCAAGAACTTACTGAAAAGTTCATGCTGATCATTTGTCATTATAGGCCCAGTAGTCAGACGTGGAAACGTGCCTATGTCCAATGAGGCATCCATGCGGGGAGCCACAGTAGCCGCATGTTGTACCTCCGAAGCCTGAGGTCTTTGGTGCAGAAAACACCGGAAGTATCGGCCCGATCGGATAACCCACGAGATAAGCGTAACACGATTGATCATCTCTGGGGTAGGTTGGGGTGGCATTTCCTCATTCTGCACTTGTTCATTCTCCCCATCCTCACCCTCTCTTACTACTTCCTCAGTCGGTGGAGGAGTCACCACCCTAGCATCAGATGGGCTAGGTACTTGTCCTCTTCCTCTAGAGGACGTCCTCCCACGACCTCTACCACGACCTCTTGCCACTACTCCTCTTCGAGCTACAGCCCCAGTGGCTGGCTCAGACGTTTCTTGTCTTACCGGTGTTGATGTTGGTGCAGTCGTTTCTCTAGTTCTAACCATCTGCGAAATAGAGTGAAGATGGTCAGATACCAATTTGTATCACCTAGATACCAATTGGACCCAAGTAATAGCACGAAAGAAAGAATGAAAGAATGGAATTTTCCTAAAGTCTTATAGCCTCTCAAAGAAAAGTAAAGGCGTCCCCCTACCGTTCCTTAAGACTCTACTAGACTCGTTCTTGTTTTATGAGACCAACGAACCTAATGCTCTGATACCAAGTTTTTCACGACCCAAATCGGGCCGCGACTGGCACCCACACTTACCCTCCTATGTGAGCGAACCAATCAATCTAAACCTTAACATTTCAGTATAATATCAACAGAAAGTAATGCGGAAGACTTAACTCATTAATAAAAACAAATTCAATAACTTCTAAAATTCAACATCTATTAATCCCCAAAATCTGGAAGTCATCACCACAAGAACATCTATGATCAAATTACTAAACTAAGAGTATTCTAAGAAGCTAAAACAAGTAAAAGCTAGTCCATGCCGGAACTTCAAGGCATCAAGACATGAAGAAGAAGATCCAGTCCAAGCTAGAAGCATTAGCTCACCCTGATATCCGGAGTAATGAAGACTGGCTGGAGTTGCGGTTGAGTTGAAGAGGATGGCACGTTTGCTGCACTCCACAAATAACAAAGAAGAAAACATAAAAGTAGGGGGTCAGTACAAACACAAGTACTGAGTAGGTATCATCGGCTAACTCAAAATAGAAAACAGTATATATCAGATAACATCATAAAATCAACTAATATCCTTAGCATGCAGCATTTACAATTACCATAACCCTTGGTCACAACACCAAGCACATCAATGAGGACTCACGCCTCCTCATCATACTCATTTGGGAATTAGGTTCATTAGATTGAGTATATTAACATCTTTCAAGATTCATTAATTTATTCCTCTCGTGTCGGTACGTGACACTCCTCTCCTCATATACTATCCTGGTGTCGGAACGTGACACTCCGATCCTCTAATCTCACTACTTTCGTTCAACAAGCCTTCTTTTATACCAAGGCATCATCATTAACAAAGTAGATTAGGGTTTCTTTTTAAGATTTAGGATTCAATAGCTTCATCATGCTTATTATATCACAATTTCATAATCACATTCATGCAAGCATACAATTAAGCATATAGAAGGGTTTTACAATACTACCAATACATATCATTCGCTATTAAGAGTTTACTACGAATAGCATAAAAACAACCATAACCTACCTCCACCGAAGATTCGTGATCAAGCAAGCAAATTCCTCAAGCTATGTTCTTCGTTTTCTCTCTCTCTTGATCGATCTCCCTCTCTTGTTCTTTCTATTTTTCTTATTCAAAACCCTCTTTCTTTTACCCTAATTAGCATATAATTAGGAATAAAAGATGGCAATAATAACCCACTAATTAACTTAAGGTTACCTCTTTTAACCCCCAAGTAATTAGACTTATTAACATTAACCCACTAACTTTATAATTAAAGCAGGAATAGTCAAAAACGTCCCTTAAAACAATTAAGGAAATCCGACTCAGACTGGGATTACGCAGCCTGTGACGGCCCATCGTTCCTACGACGGTCTGTCCTGCTGCTCTGTCACAGAGTTCAGAGACTCAATTCTCTGAAGAGTCTGTGACGGTCCGTCATGCCTGTGACGGTCTGTCCTGCCATTCCGTTACGAAGTTCAGAGAGTCGATTTCAGTACCCATTTTTTAGAATTTCTAAGTGTTTTGGAACGAGACCCCCTCGACGGTCCGTCGTGCCCATGATGGTCCATTGTGGGGTCCGTCGTCTCTGCCAGTTTTCCAGAAATAACATCTGTTGCTCAAAACGACTAAACAGGTCGTTACACTCTGTAAGAATAGTGTGGTTCAAATCATCAACACGGGGCACACATACCCTTTCCTTAATTCTCAAAACACCTTCCTCATCCATTATTGCTTCTTTAGCCTCTCCTCGCAACACCATATCCCGGATTCGGCTTAGTTTCTCATTATCAAACTGTTTTCCCTTGATCTTGTCAAGAAAAGAAGATCTCGCCTCCACACTTGCCAAAAATACTCCCTTCTCATTTACTTCTAACCTCATAAAGTCGTTTGTCAGAGTCTGAACCTCTCTAGCCAATGGGCGTCTAGAAACTTGTAAGTGGGCTAAACTACCCATGCTCCCAGCTTTTCTACTTAAGGCGTCTGCCACAACATTAACCTTTCCTGGGTGATACAAGATGGTAACATCATAATCCTTCAGTAGTTCCATCCACCTCCTCTATGTCAAATTCAAATCCCTCTGAATAAAGACATACTGTAGGCTACGATGATCCGTATAGACTTCACACTTGACCCCATATAGATAATGTCTCTATTGCTTTAATGCAAACACAACTGCGGCCAATTCCAAATCGTGGGTCGGATAGTTACGTTCATGCACCTTTAATTGTCTCGAAGCATAAGCAATTACATTCTTCTCTTGCATTAGAACTGTACCCAAACTAGAATAGGATGCATCACTATAAACAATGAAGTTCTTACCCTCTACTGGAAAGGTAAGGATAGGTGCAGTAGTCAGCAAGGTCTTGAGTTTCTGAAAGCTTTCTTCACATTCATCCGACCATACAAATGGAACATTCTGCTTAGTCAAGTTCGTCAATTGGGAAGCAATAGAAGAGAATCCCTTAACAAATCGACGGTAATAGCTGGCTAAACCAACAAAGCTCCTTATTTCTGACACATTAGTAGGTCTTACCCAATTTCTCACTGTTTCAATCTTAGAAGGATCCACCATCACTCCATCCTTAGAAACCACGTGCCCCAAAAAGGACACTGAATCTAGCCAAAACTCACCCTTGGAGAATTTGGCATAAAGCCTTTTCTCCCTTAACACTTCCAACACAATTCTCAAATGTTCCTCATGTTCCTTCTTACTCTTGGAGTATATCAGTATATCGTCAATAAATACGATCACAAAGAGATCCAGATATGGCTTAAAAATCCCGTACATCAAGCTCATGAAAGCAGCAGGGGAATTCGTAAGACCAAAAGACATTACTACAAATTCGTAATGCCCATACCTGGTTCGAAAAGCAGTCTTTGGCACATCCGTTGCCCGTATTTTCAATTGATGATAATTGGATCTCAAGTCAATCTTAGAGAAGACACAAACACCTTTTAACTGATCGAACAAGTCATCAATGCGAGGAATGGGATACTTATTCTTAATAGTTACCTTGTTCAACTGCCGGTAGTCTATGCACATCTGAAAACTCCCATCCTTCTTCTTCACAAATAACACCGGAGCACCCCAAGGGGATGCACTTGGTCTAATGAAACCTTTACTTAACAATTCTTGAAGTTCGGCCTTTAACTCCCTTAACTCTGCTGGAGCCATTCTATAAGAAGGTATGGAAATGGGGCGAGTACTCGGCTCCAGATCAATGCAAAAGTCAATATCTCTATCCGGTGGCATACCAGGAAGGTCTGCAGGAAACACATCCAGAAACTCACGGACTACCGGAACCGACTCAATTGAAGGTACCTGGGTAGTATCATCCCGGAGATATGCCAAGAAAGCTGAGCACCCTTTACTAACCATTCTCTTAGCACGAAGAAAGGAGATGATACGAACTGGAGTGGAAGTGTAGTCACCCTCCCACACTAACGGATCTGTCCTAGGCTTGGCCAACGTTACAGTTTTAGCATTACAATCTAAGATTGCAAAATTTTGAGAAAGCCAAGTCATACCAAGAATTACATTGAAGTCAACCATTTCTAAGATAACCAAGTCTACATGAGTATTGCTCCCCACAAAAGTCACCAGACAAGACCTATATACCTTTTCAACTATCACAGACTCATCCACCGGAGTAGAAACACGAATAGGCATGTCAAGCAATTCACAATTTAAATTAAGGCCAGTAGCAAATGCGGAAGATACATATGAAAATGTGGAGCCAGGGTCAAATAATACAGAAGCCATACAATCACAAACCAAAAGATTACCTGTGATAACAACATCTGATGTCTCCGCTTCCGACCGCCCAAGGAAAGCGTAACAATGGGCCCTATCACCTGTCTGCCCGTTGCCTCTACTAGGTTGCGCTGCAGTAGTTCCCATTTGTCTGTCACCCCGACCGTTTTGGTGACCACCATTACCTCGGCCACCACGCCCTCCAGAATGACAGCCTCTTCCATGACCACCTCTACCTCTAACTATTTGAGGTTTGTAACTCTGTTTTGGACAATACCTCTTAATGTGTCCAGTCTCCCCACATCCATAACATTCTATGGTTTCAAGCATAGGTCTCTGTGAGAATGACGAAGTCTGGGGATAACCTCCAAACTCAGAGAAGTGTTGACCGGTCTGCGGTGGACCCCCAACTACAGTCTGCAGTGAAGACTGAATAGGTCGGGCTGGATAACCTCCTGAACCCTGCCCTCTGGAGTAAGAACCATTAAACTCACCTCCCTTACGAAACCTTTTAGATGTCGATGCCATGGTGAAGTCATCTGGCTTCACTCCCTCCACCTCTATCACGAAGTCTACCACTTCCTGAAAGGATTTCGCTGTAGCCGCTACCTGTAAGGCTGAAATCCGCAAATCTGACCTCAACCCCTTCACAAAATGGAGAATCCGCTCTTGTGGACTGAAGCAAAGCTGGGTAGCACACCTGGATAATGCACGGAACTTAGCCTCATACGCAGTCACCGACATCTTTCCTTGCTCTAGGCTCAAGAACTCATCTCTCCTCCTATCCCTCAAGGTCCGGGGGATATACTTCTCCATAAATAAGCTAGAGAACGACGCCCAACTCATAGGTGGTGCCTGTGCGGGTAGACACTCAACATGTGACCGCCACCACATCTTGGCATTTCCCTGAAACTGATAGGTTACAAACTCAACGCCAAATCGTTCCACTATGCCCATTTTATGTAGTCACTCATGACAATCAACCAAAAAATCGTAGGCATCCTCGGATTCAACACCCTTGAAGACTGGAGGTTTCAATTTCAAGAACTTGCTGAAAAGTTCATGCTGATCGCTTGTCATTATAGGCCCTGTAGTTAAACGAGGAAACGTGCCTATTTCCAATGAGGCATCCATGCGGGGAGCCTCAGCAGCGGCCTGTCGTACTTCCGGAACCTGAGGTATTGGTGCAGAAAACACTGGAGGTGTCTGGCCTTGATCAGTTAACCCGCTAAGGTAAGCAAGAACCTGATTAATCCTCTCTGGGGTAGGTTGGGGTGGTAATTCCTCATTCTGCACTTCCTCACTTTCCCCTTCCTCACCCTCTCTTACTACTTCCTCAGTCGGTGGGGGAGTCACCGCCCTAGTACTAGATGGGACAGGTGCTTGTGCTCTTCCTCTAGAGGACGTCCTCCCACGACCTCTACCAAGACCCCTTGTCACTGCTCTTCTTCGAGCTACAGCCCCAGTGGCTGGCTCAGACGCACCCTGTCCTACCGGTGCTGGTGTTGGCGTAGTTGTTGCTCTAGTTCTAACCATTTGCGAAATAGAGTGAAGATGGTCAGATACCAATTTGTATCACCTAGATACCAATTGGATCCAAGTAATAGCACGAAAAAAGAAAGAATGGAATTTTGCCTAAAGTCTTATAGCCGCTCAAAGAAAAGTAAAGGCGTCCCCCTACCGTTCCTTAAGACTCTACTAGACTCGTTCTTGTGTGATGAGACCAACGAACCTAATGCTCTGATACCAAGTTTGTCACGACCCAAATCGAGCCGCGAGTGGCACCCACACTTATCCTACTATGTGAGCGAACCAACCAATCTAATCCTCACCATTTCAAGCATAATGAACGAAAAAACAATGCGGAAGACTTAAAACTCATTAACGAAATCAATCAAATAACTTCTAAAATTGATAAATCATTATCCCCAAAATCTGGAAGTCATCATCACAAGAACATCTATCCCCAAATTACTAAATCTAAGAGTATCTAAGAAGCTAAAATAAATAAAAAGCTAGTCCATGCCGGAACTTCAAGGCATCAAGACACGAAGAAGAAGACCCAGTCCAAGCTAGAAGCATTAGCTCACCCTGAGATCCGGTATAATGAAGACTGACTAGAGTTGCGGTTGAGTTGAACACGACGTTACGTTTACTGTACTCCACAAATAACAAAGAAAGAAACATACAAGTAGGGGTCAGTACAAAACACAAGTACTGAGTAGGTATCATCGGCCAACTCAAAATAGAAAACAGTATATATAAGATAATATCATAAAATTAACTAATATTC
Organism: Solanum arcanum; assembly: GCA_027789145.1. Classification (NCBI taxonomy): domain Eukaryota; kingdom Viridiplantae; phylum Streptophyta; class Magnoliopsida; order Solanales; family Solanaceae; genus Solanum; species Solanum arcanum. The sequence goes on from CM050935.1 coordinate 17,994,619, forward strand.
TTAGCATGCGGCATTTACAATTACCATAACCCTTGGTCACAACACCAAGCACATCAATGAGGACTCACGCCTCCCCATCATACTCATTTGGGAATTAGTTCTTTAAATTAAGTATATTAGCATATTTCAAGATTCATTATCTTTATTCCTCTCGTGTCGGTACGTGACACTCCGCTCCATATACTATCCTGGTGTCGGAATGTGACACTCCGATCCTCATATACTATCCTGGTGTCGGAACGTGACACTCCAATCCTCATATACTATCCTGGTGTCGGAACGTGACACCCGATCCATATTCTATCCTGGTGCCGGAACGTGACACTCCGATCCTCATATACTATCCTGGTGTCAGAACATGACACCCGATCCATATTCTATCCTGGTGCCGGAACGTGACACTCTGATCCTCATCATTCTATCCTGGTGCCGGAACGTGACACCCGATCCTCTATTACTATCCTGGTGCCGGAACGTGACACCGATCCCCTAATCTCACTACTTTCGTTCATTAAGCCTTCTTGTATACCAAGGCATCATCGTTAACAAAGTAGATTAGGGTTTTTCAAGATTTAGGATTCAATAGCCTCATCATGCTTATTTTATCACAATTATATAATCACATTCATGCAAGCATACAATTAAGCATATAGAAGGGTTTACAATACTACCCAATACATATCATTAGCTATTAAGAATTTACTACGAATAGCATAAATCATAACCTACCTCCACCGAAGATTCGTGATCAAGCAAGCAAATTCCCCAAAGCGTTGTTTCCCTCTTCGTTTCTCTCTCTCTCGATCGTTTCTCCCTCTCTTGTTCTTTCTATTTTTCTTATTCCAACCCTCTTTCTTTTACCCTAATTAGCATATAATTAAGTATAAAAGATGATAAATTAACCCCCTATTTAACTCAAGGTTATCTCCTTTAACCCTTAAGTAATTGAATTATTAATATTAAACCACTAACTTTATAATTATAAGCAGGAATAGTCCAAAACGCCCCTTAAAATATTTAACAAAAATCCGACCCAGTCAGGGTTTACGCAGCCTGTGATGGCCCGTCGTGCCTGCGACGGTCCGTCCTGCTGCTTCCGTCAAAAAGTTCAGAGACTCAATTTTCACTAAGGGTCTGTGACGGTCCGTCGTGCCCGCGACGGTCCGTCCTGCCATGTCGTCACGAAGTTCAGAGAGTCGATCTCAGTACCCAAATTTCAGAATTCTAAGTGTTTTGGAACGAGACCCCTCGACGGTCCGTCGTGCCCATGACGGTCCGTCGTGGGATCCGTCGACTCAGACAGTTATTACCAGAAAATACCTTGGGAGGACGGGGTAAGACATTTTTTGAATTAATTATTATTGTTTTGAGTTGCAGTGATATACATATGAATATTTTTTGTATGAATTATGTGTGAAATGTGAATGAAACACATGGATATTTTTTTAAAAAATAGCATATTAATACAATAATGTATTATCTCCGAAAGAAGGCAAAATACTCTCAGACAGTCACTTCTTATAGTACTGTTTATTGTTGGTTTATGGCGTGGATTGATAACATTGAGAAACAGTGGAGACAGTCAGAATGTGACATGATATGCATTTCACCGGACCATGATGTTGGACAATGCATTAGAGGATATAAGTTGTTTGCTAACATTCTGTGGGATAGGGTTGACGAAGTAATCATCCCAGTCAACATCAACGACAAATTCCATTGGTTCCTTGTTGTATTTCGGATCAACGTAGATGTCTATATGTCTATTATTCGATGATGGGAGGATCTGTTCATTCAAGAAAAGTTAAAGAAGTTGTTGATAAACTTGCAACCATGATTCCTTTATTTCTTACGAGCACAGGGTTTTATGAAAAAAGGCTTGATTTGTATGCGAATAATCTCCCTGATTATCAACAAAAGTCTCACTCTGAACCTCTAAGTATCAAGAATGTTACACATGTTCCTCAACAAGAAGAAAGTTCAAAGTATGTATACTTCATACATTATTTTTTAATCATCTTAAATTTAATTTGCGTTATAGTCATTACAAATTTTTCATTATTTCAATTTTTTTACAGTGATTGTGGTCTATACACATCTCTCTTTGCCGAATACATGAGCAATAGTGTTTTTGATATATCACATATTGATATTGATTCAAAATATCATCGTCAAAGATATGGTACATTACTTTGGCATTATGCAAAATTAAAGAATGATGAAGGCACAATAAGTGAAAGTGAAGTTATAGGAATAGTTGCTAGCAAGAAGGGTGGACCTCGAACTCATAAAGAACAAGTTATGGACACCATCAATTATCCTACTCCAAAATTTTGTAACAGGAAGTAGAAATCTTCATGGCACAATGTACAGTTTTTTGAATGACTTGTTTTTTTTAACCTATGAACAATTTATGTAATTTCCCAGTTTTTTTTATTATGAATACTGATGGTTTATATAAATTATTACTGATTATTACTAATTCAAAAATTGTGTCTCACTTTAATATATAGGAACACTGTATGAATCATGTATGGACATTATATGAATTATGAATGTCATATTATAATTTGATATATAGAACATAGACAAATGTTATATATATACTTATTTTTAATGTTTTTTTTATATAAATCACAGTCTGCTTCAATTTTTTTTTTAAATGTTAAATGTATATGATTTTTGTATAAATTGCACTTTTCAATATGTAACGTTAAATTCTTATATGCATAATGAAAAATATATGAAATAGTACTGACATATGATTCAACACTACAATATGAATAAATATATAATTATACCTTAATAAATGTGTATGACTCTTGCATAAATTTGTTTTGTATGAATACTATATGAATACTGTATACTTTCAAATACAAACAAAAACCGATGTTACTTATATTACTGGTATGAATAATGTATGAAAAATATACGAATTATATCATATAAATTCTTATATGCATAATGTATGAAAATTATATGAAACTAGTACTGACATATGATTCAACATGACAATATGATTAAATATATAATTATACCTTAATAAATGTGTATGACTTTTGCATAAATTTGTTTTGTATGAATACTATATGAATACTGTATATTTTCAAATATATTTTTCAAATACAAACAGAAACAAATGTTACATATATTACTGGTATGAATATTGTATGAAAAATGTATGAATTATAATATATTATAATTTTATATGTAGAACATAAACATGCATTATTTTTATATGAAAGTATTGATTGTATAAATGTATAAATTTTGTATGTAGTCCTCATTCATTATTCAATAACTGTATGAATGTTATATGATTATATGACTTATTAATGTTAACGAATGTTAATATATGAACAGTTGTATATACAATGTATGACATTTGTATGAAAAGTAATATGGTTCAATAAAAACACATCTTATAACAATGTAAACACTCAAAAACACAGATGTAACAGTACAAAATCATTGTTGTTGTACAGGATAATTTGAACATGTCCTCCTATTGTGTCCAACTTGATGACATCTACTGCATGTGCTTTTTGTCCTCTTGAATTTCACATCTGCGAACCCCTTCCAGCGTTCAAATTTGGGTCTTCCCGCTGATCTTTTTGGACCGGGCGACATCATTTTAGGCTCTGAAATATAACTTGGTATATCCCATGTACTCTCGCACGGAATAGGCTCGACAGGAATGACATAAGGATCTCTGAAATTCTTTAGGCTATAAAAACCAGAACATAAATCTGCTTCATGTAACTTCTTGTACCGAAGAACAACAATTGCATGACCACAAAGTATCTCATAATGTTAAAATCTTCCACAACTACACATCCTTGTGTTCAAATTTACTATGTATTTCTTTGCTCCTTCAGCTACAACATGCAGATCAACAGTTGAAGGTATCACCTATGTTTAAAAAAAAATTTATACATGCCACTAAATATTACGAAGTAAAAATACAATACAGTGAAACACATACCCTCATATTGCACGACAACGCAATACTTTTCTGTAGATAAATATCATGTTTTTTTGTCAGATCAGATGTTGTCTTATCAGCCTCCTCATTATGCTTGTGAATCCACCTCTGAATTGTTACCCTCATAAACTCAAGAAGTGAAATCACTGGTAACCTCCGTGCTAACCTGTTAACATTATTCAATGACCCCGTGATGTTTAAAGTCATGGTCCATGTGCGCTTACAATTCGAGTAAGCTCTTGACCATTTGCTATAACCAATATCAAACAAGTATGGTCGTATTCGCGTATCTATCTGATCTATTCTTTCCATAATTGTCTCAAACTTTTGTTTTGTATAAGCTTTTGCCAATAAAAAGAACAAAATCTTCAAATCTTCAGTATTTCTATTGAAATTCTTCAACACATTGACTGACAAATGTCATATGCATGGATAATGTTCTGATTCAGGATATACATTTGCAGTCCCATTCCATGTGCTTTCATTTCTGCCTGACATAAAACACATATTTTGTCTAACTCCATATGCTTCTTTAAACTGCTCAAAGAACCATGTCCATGAAGCATCATTTTCAGAATCTACTCTCGCATATGCCAACAGAAGTACACTCTCGCATATGCCAACAGAAGTATATGACCTACTCATTAATTTTAAAAAAAATATCACACAAATCAGAAATATCATTCATATATTTTTTCATTATATTATATAATTAGAAAATTAAATAGGCTAATAATTTACCTCCCGGATCCAATGTGCTGAAAGTTAACATTGTACCACCATATGAACATTTGAATACCGCACCATAACAACTACAATTGGCCTACACTATTCCCAACCTCTTATACAAGCTTCTAACGCAACAAATGCGTATAAAAATGTATCACCTTCATTCCTTTTTATTTTCAAAACAGATCCTGGATATGTTTGCTCCAAAATGTAAAAATAACCTGAAAATAACAGTCCAATTCATACGTAAAATATATATATTTTATACATAAAGAATACACGAAATTGTTACAGTACAACTCAATGAGTAATGTTTAAATTTATTCTTATTTTTGAAATTACCAGGTAATCTTGCATAAGACTCTGCTGGATCTCCTCACACCAACTTTACTGCTTTTTCTTTAGCTCTCCATGCCTGTATGTACTTCAACGAAATGCCATGCAATATCAACATATCATCAGCTATATCTTTTGGAGTATATACCTTAGATGGATCAACATACTTCTCCATTATCAAGACAGCTACAACGTCAGTTATCCCTTGACGTCTGGCATAAACTCTTTCTCTAACAGAACATGTGTGCTGAGCAATATACTTCTTAACTGTGAATAAATTTGATTTATTCAAACTAGATGCCCTCATCATCCAAGAACAAGTTTTAGAAATACAATTCAGTTGATAACTGTTACAAAATTTAAGAAAATATACATTACAATATATACAGTGAAACAAAACAAATTAAAAAATTAAATTTTTTTTAAACACTTACTTAGATGCATTACAACGCGCAACCAGAAAACTGAACTTTTCAACAAGTCCAACATGCCTCATAACCTCCTTAAGGGTTTCTTTATTATTATAAATCTGATTATCAACTACAAATAGGTTAGAATGATCACATATTGTATCATTATCTATTTCACTATTATCACTGACAACTCCGTCTAAATCCATTCCGATCAAACGGATAGAATTGTTGGAGTATAAATCTATGTTAGTCTGTGAAAATCTAACATCATAATTTATTCTATCAGTAACTATAACTCCATGACCTTCGTTATACTACTCGCGATCTTTCAAAGTGACGCATAATGGATATTTTGTAAAAAAATCCTAATTCACCCTCATCTGATCTAGAAAAACCATTACCCCAACATCATTATGAATTTTAATAGGTGGACACATTTCGCTAACTATATATTTTATCTCAACAGAATTTATATTTTCTTCTTTATTTAGTTGAGTTACTATAGCATTAATTAAACCAATATAAAGAGTAGAAGTATCGTATAGGATGCCCTCCATCTCAAAGTCGATGTATTTTCCTGTTTCACAACATTAAAATTACATTCAGTGCATCACATAATAAAATTATAAATTTATTCATACAAAATTAATACACAATTCATACACAATTTATATACAATTTACTTATATATACAACTAGGGGTGGGCATTCAATATTTCGGTTCGGTTCGATTTTTTTTTGGTTTTTTCGGTTTTTGTAAATTGCGTACCGAATACCAAACCGAAATATTTTGGTTCGGTTCGGTTTTTGTTAATTCAGTTTGATTTTTTATTTCGGTTTTTTAATGGGCCTGTTTAGTGGGCTTTTTAAAATTTTAAACTTTATAATTTTTTCAATTTTTTGTTTGATTTTTCAACTTAATGGGCTAAAAAGTAAAAATAGACAATAAATCAAAGAAGTGCATTACTAATTTACTACCAAATTTCAATATATCAATTATCAATGATTCAAATCTTCAATATGTCATTAGTCATTAACACCGCAAATTTTAAATTCACAATATCACTAACACACACAATTTGAAATTCACAATGACACTAAAACAAAAGTTGCATTGTAGATTTGTAGTTAATGTCTTCACAAATACAACATAATAACAATATAACAAGTAACAATAAAGTCTTTCATGAACTCATAATAAACAATAATAAGCAACAAACAATGTATTTTGAACTTCTTGTCTTCTTCCATGAGATTACTTTCAACAATAACAAACAACAATAATGAGTTTCTTGACTTTCTTCCATGAGATCGCTTTCAACTTTCAAGTGTCACGTGCCAACAAAATTATTTCTTCATTGTCTTGACCCTTGGACCTTTTAAGATAAAATGAAATATTAGAAACATAGAATACTACTTTTAAGATTAAAAAATGATATGATTAAATAAATGATGTATTAAACTCACCGCTTGCAAGTCAATCATAGATCAACAATGGAAGAGCTTCTTCCACTATTTGCTATCTCTATAATTAATAAAGAGAAACATGTCATACAAGATACAACACAATAAGTATTTAATTTTTTCCATAAATAAATAAAAAATAAAAAGTATTACCAAGTTCAATTTTTTCAAGAAACTCCAAACTTTCTTCAACACAAATAGGCTTGGTTACTTGTCTAAGCCAATCTTGGACACAAATAAGCCATTGCACACATTTGGGAGTCAATGAACTTCTAAAGGGATCTAGAATTCGACCACCGGTGCTAAATGCACATTCCGATGCCACACTCGACATAGGAATAGCCAATACATCTCGAGCCAACTGTGAAAGTACTGAAAATCTACGAGAATTAACTTTCCACCAACTCAAAATATCAAATCTTCAGATTCAGGTTCTTGGTCTTCAAGAAGATATTTATCTAACTCAGATTTAACACCTAAACTTCCAGAATCATTCTTTTGTTTCTTCATGTGAAACTTAGTTCTCAAAGAATTTTTGGACATATTTTGAGAAATGCCACTACCAGAAGAATCAGATAAGTCAGATGAAGATGGTTGGCTTTTGGAACCTTTTTCATACTTACTTACATATATCGCAAACAAATCCCTCAAGTAAGCCTCTACTTTCGTATTCACTACATTTCCCGTTTCTTCGCCAAGTAATTCTTCAAGAGCAAAACTAACATAGACAAATTTATTGCGAGGATCCAAAACAGAAGCAATAAAAATCATTTTGTTCATTTTTTCAGGAGTCCCCCAATATTTCTTGAATTTTTCTTTCATTCCCGAAGACATTTTACTCAAATCAAGGTCATCACTTGCTACACATAATTTCAAATAAGCATCAAGTTCACATATATCTTCAAAATGAACATTACAAGTAATATACCGTGAACCTTAAACTTTCAAAGTGTGTTCATAAAATTTTTCAAGAAACTTTGTGACATTCCTCACATTAGCCCAATCTTCATATTGAATTGACCCTGCGATACTTCCATCTTCACAAACATCAGTAGCAAGAAAAGAATTAAAATTACCATCATAAAGATCAAGCCTCTCAAAAGCCTTCTCAAACTTTTCTGCTGTGTCTAACATCAAATAGGTGGAATTCCACCTAGTAGGCACATCTAAAGACAACATCTTATCACATTCTATCTTTTGCATTTCAACACATTTCAAGAAATTTCTTGCCCTTGAAGAAGATGATCTAACATATTTCACCATTTGTCTCACATTTTTTTATAGAAGGACCAATTTCTTTCAAACCATCTTGCACAATTAGATTAAGTATGTGAGCCATACATCTCACATGGAGATGCTTACCTTCCATCAAATTAGTTCCCCACATATCTAATTTTTTGGACAACTCTAAAACTGCCACATCATTTGAAGAGGCATTATCAACCGTAACAGTAAAAACGTTATCCAACTTCCAATCAAGTAAACAATTACTAATAGACTCAGCCAAATGCTCACCTTTATGAGTAGTGATAGGACAAAATTCAATATACTTTTATGAAGCACCCAATCCCTATCAATAAAGTGAGCAGTCAAACACATATATTTGATTTTTGCACTGAAGTCCATGTGTCTGTTGTGAGACAAATTCTTGGTTGTATTTCTCTTAAAGATTGTTTCAAATTTATTCTCAATTCACCATAAACTTCATAACAATCCCTTGTTATGGTTCTACGAGAAGGAATATGAAACAAAGGCTGGACTTTACTCATAAACTTCTTAAAGCCTTCTTATTCAACAAAACTAAAAGGTATTTCATCCAAAATAATCATCTCAACTAAAGCTCTCCTACATACATCTTGCTCAAATTTCCAAGTCTCTAAATTGTTATTTTGAATATTTAATAATTTTTGAATACCGGGTGCAACAGTCGGAGGTTTATACACTTTACACCGATAATTCAAATGTTGTTTTAGTCCACTTGTTCCATTTCTTATTGTATTGGCAGCATAATATTGTTTACAATGTAAGCACTTTGCTTTAACTAATACACCATTTTCAAAAATCTTTTCAAAGTGTTGCCAAACAACAGATCTAGGATCCATTTCTTTTCTTTTTTTGTTATTTTTGTGCCAATCGACATATCATTGCTATTACTAGGTGTATTATCAGTAGAATCTGCCATACTTATTCGACTTTGTCTTTGATCAGCTACACCCATATTTAATTCTGTTTGTTCAGCCATCTATATATATTAAAAAAAGCACAATAAATTCCCAATAACCAGTGTCTAGTAACAAAAACAAAATTACAAAATCAGAAAGAAAAAAAATGAAAAAAATCAAGAAAAAAAATTTAAAAAACCTAAAAACATACTGCACTGGCCGATCGCCGCACGGCGCGCTGTCAGCCGCTGAGGTCACACGGCCGGGCGGCCGTCATTGCCGCTGGCGGGCCGGGCGGCCGGCGGCCGGGTTGTCGCTGTGATGTCTGTCGCTGGCCGCTGTGTCATTGTCTGTCTTGCCGCCGCTTCCCTTGTTGTGGACGGCCAGCAAGTGGCCAAGAGTGGTTGGAGCCTGGAGTAGAAGAGGAAGAGGAGAAAGGAAGAGGAAGAAGAGCTGAAGAGGACAAGATGAGGAGTGAATTGAAAGGAGAAAAAATCTGGTAGAAAGAGAAAGAGTCAAAGTAGGGCTTTAGGGTTTCTTACTTTTTTAAAAAAAAATTATTTAATATTAATAATTATTAATTAATATAATATAATGTATAAATTATTAAATTATAGAATAATATTTCGGTTTAAACCGAAATACCGAATTCCAAAGTAATATGTACTGAAAACCGAATCGAAATACTGAAAATACAAAAAATTAAATCGAAAACCGAAATACCGAAATTCTAAAAAAATTCGGTTCGGTTCGGTGTTTCGATATTCCGGTGTTTATGCCCACCCCTAGATACAACAACAAAATTTCAATTTAATACACACTTTATAAAATGTTTATACACAATTCATATATATGAAACATATCAATTATGAAAAATCAATTCATACACAAATACTATACAATTAACTGCTACATACAATCTAAAATTCACTTTCATACACAATTTATCCAATTTAATAAAAAAATTATTACACAATTAATCCAATTTTTATACAGAATTCATATATATATTACAAATCAATCACTGATATGTACAACCAGAAAAATGGGCTTTCATACATATTTCATACAATATTTATATACATTACATACATAAATAATACTGTCACGATCCAAAACGCGTCGTGAGTGGCACCCACACTTACCCTCCTATGTAAGCGAACCAACCAATCTAAACCCCAATCATTTACCAATAATAAACAGAAAATAATGCGGAAGACTTAAAAACTCATTAATGAATCAATTAATAACTTCTAAAAACTCAAACACTTATTATTTCCCCAAAATCTGGAAGTCATCATCACAAGAATATCTATTCTCAAATTACAAAAGCTAAGAGTATCTAGAAAGCTAGAATAAATAAAAAGTTAGTCCATGCCGGAACTTCAAGGCATCAAGACATGAAGAAGAAGATCCAGTCCAAGCTAGAAGCGTTAGCTCACCCTGAAATCCGGTGAAATGAAGACTGGCTAGAGTTGCGGTTGAGTTGAAGACGATGGTACGTTTGATATACTCCACAAATAACAAAGAAAGAAACACACAAGTAGGGGTCAGTACAAACACAAGTACTGAGTAGATATCATCGGCCAACTCAAAATAGAAAACAGTATATATCAGATAATATCATAAATTCAACTACAATACTCAACATGCGGCATTTACAGTTACCATAACCCTTGGTCACAACACCAAGCACATCAATGGGGACTCACGCCTCCCCATCATACTCATTTGGGAATTAGGTTCATTAAATTGAGTACATTAACATCTTTCAAGATTCATTATCTTCATCCCTCTCGTGTTGGTACGTGACACTCCGATCCTCATATACTATCCTGGTACCGGAACGTGGCACCCGATCCATATACTATCCTGGTGTCGGAACGTGACACTCCGATCTTCATATACTATCCTGGTACCGGAACGTGGCACCCGATCCATAAACTATCCTGGTGTCGGAACGTGACACTCCGATCCTTATATACTATCCTGGTGTCGGAACGTGACACTCCGATCCTCATATACTATCCTGGTACCGGAACGTGGCACCCGATCCATAAACTATCCTGGTGTCGGAACGTGACACTCCGATCCTCATATACTATCCTGGTACCGGAACGTGGCACCCAATCCATATACTATCCTGGTGTCGGAACGTGACACTCCGATCCTCATATACTATCCTGGTACCGGAACGTGGCACCCGATCCATAAACTATACTGGTGTCGGAACGTGACACTCCGATCCTCATATACTATCTTGGTATCGGAATGTGGCTTCCGATCCATATACTATCCTGGTGTCAGAACGTGACACTCCGATCCTCATATACTATCCTTGTACCAGAACGTGGCACCCGATCCCCTAATCTCACTACATGTTCATCAAGCCTTCTTTTATACCAAGGCATCATCATTAACAAAGTAGATTAGGGTTTTTCAAGATTTAGGATTCAATAGCTTCATCATGCTTATTTTATCACAATTATATAATCACATTCATGCAAGCATACAATTAAGCATATAGAAGGGTTTACAACACTACCCAATACATATCATTCGCTATTAAGAGTTTACTATGAATAGCATAAACCATAACCTACCTCCACCGAAGATTATTGATCAAGCAAGCAAATTCCCCAAGCTTTGTTTTCCTCTTCGTTTTTCTCTCTCTCGATCGATCTCCCTTTCTTGTTCTTTCTATTTTTCTTATTCAAACCCTCTTTATTTTACCCTTATTAGCATATAATTAAGTATAAAAGATGATAAATCAACCCATTAATTAATTCAAGGTTATCTCCTTTAACTCGCAAATAGTTAAGTTATTAACATTAACCCACTAAATTTATAATTATAGCAAGAATAGTCCAAAACGCCCCTTAAAACATTTAACAGAAATCCGACCCAGCCTGGGATTACGCAGTCCGTGACGGCCTGTCGTGCCTGTGACGGTCCGTCCTGCCAAGTCGTCACAGAGTTTAGAGACTCAATTTTCACTAAAGGGTCTGTGACGGCCCGTCATGCCTGTGACGGTCCGTCCTGCCATTTCGTCGCAAAGTTCAGAGAGTCGATTCTCAGCACCCAAATTTCAGAATTCTAAGTGTTTTGGAACGAGACACCCTCGACGGTCCGTCGTTCCCATGACGGTCCGTCGTGGGATCCGTCGTCTCAGCCAGTTTTTCCAGAAATAAAATCTGCTGCTCAAAACGACTAAGCAGTTCGTTACAATAGATACCAATTTACCCATCGTTCGTCCTCGAAGTATCACAAGAAGAAAAACAAGGGCAAAAAGGAGTACCTGAATCTGTGAACAGGTGTGGGTATCTTTCTTACATATCATCCTCTTTCTCCCAAGTGGATTCTTCAACTGGTCGATTCTTCCATTGAACCTTGATGGATGCAATCTCTCTTGACCTCAAATTGCGGAATTCTCTATCTAGAATAGCAACAGGCTCCTCCTCATAAGACAAATTCTCATCAAGCAGAATTGAATCCCAACGAATGATGTACTTCCCATTCCCATGGTATCTTTTCAACATAGACATATGAAATACTGGGTGCACTCCGGATAGTCCTGGGGGCAAGGCTAATTCATAAGCCACCTCCCCTACTCGCTTAAGTACTTCAAATGGTCCAATATACCTTGGGCTTAGCTTACCTCTTTTTCCAAACCGCATCACCCCCTTCATGGGAGAAACCTTCAACAAGACTTGCTCACCCTCCATGAACTCCAAGTCTCTAACCTTTCGATCTGCATATTCCTTTTGCCTGCTTTGAGCCTCTAAGAGCTTTTCTTGAATAGATTTCACCTTCTCTAATGAATCCCTCAAAAGATCAGTACCCCAAGGTCTAACCTCAAATGCATCAAACCAACCAATGGGAGACCTACATCTCCTCCTATACAATGCTTCGAAAGGATCCATATCAATACTTGAGTGATAGCTATTATTGTATGAAAACTCCGCTAAGGGTAAGAAGTTATCCCAATGACCCCCAAATTCTATCACACATGCACGAAGCATATCTTCCAACACCTGAATTGTTCGCTCAGACTGACCATCGGTCTGAGGGTGAAATGCAGTACTAAGGTCCAACCTAGTACCTAATTCAGCATGCAATGTTCTCCAAAACTTAGAAGTAAACTGCGTACCTCTATCTGATATGATGGAAAGTGGAACTCCATGCAATCGAACAATTTTTGTGATGTAAATTTTGGCTAACTTCTCTGCATTATAAGTCACCTTGACCGGAATGAAATGAGCAGACTTAGTTAATCTGTCCACAATTACCCAAATAGAGTCAAACTTCCCCAATGTCTTTGGAATACCAACCACGAAGTCCATTGCAATTCTCTCCCACTTCCATTCAGGAATGGGCATTCTCTGAAGTGTTCCTCCGGGCCTCTAGTGTTCATACTTTACTTGCTGACAATTTGGACATTTGGCAACAAAATGAACAATGTCGCGCTTCATCCTACTCCACCAAATGTGTTGCTTTAGGTCACGGTACATCTTGGTTGCACCAATATGTATAGAATATCCGGAACTATGAGCCTCTGTAAGAATAGTGTGGATCAAATCATCAACACGGGGCGCACATACCCTTCCCTTAATTCTCAAAACACCTTCCTCATCCATTATTGCTTCTTTAGCCTCTCCTCGCAACACCATATCCCAAATTCGGCTTAGTTTCTCATCATCAAACTGTTTCCCCTTGATCTTGTCAAGAAAAGAAGATCTCGCCTCCACACTGGCCAAAAATCCTCCCTTCTCATTTACTTCTAACCTCATAAAGTCGTTAGCCAGAGTCTGAACCTCTCTAGCCAATGGGCGTCTAGAAACTTGTAAGTGGGCTAAACTACCCATGCTCCCTACTTTTCTACATAAAGCGTCTGCCACAACATTAGCTTTTGCCGGATGATACAAGATAATGATGTCATAATCCTTTAGTAGTTCCATCCACCTTCTTTGTCTTAAATTCAAATATTTCTGAGTAAAGACATTCTGTAGGCTACGATGATCCGTGTAGACTTCACACTTAACTCCATATAGATAGTGCCTCCATTGCTTTAATGCAAACACTATCACAGCCAACTCCAAATCATGGGTCGGATAATTACGTTCGTGCACCTTTAATTGCCTCGAAGCATAAGCAAGTACGTTCTTCTCTTGCATTAACACTGCACCCAAACCAGAATAGGATGCATCACAAAAAAAAATGAAGTTCTTACCCTCTAATGGCAAGTTAAGGATAGGTACAGTAGTCAGCAAGGTCTTGAGTTTCTGAAAGCTTTCTTCACATTCATCCGACCATACAAATGGAACATTCTGCTTAGTCAAGTTCGTCAATTGGGAAGCAATAGAAGAGAATCCCTTGACAAATCGACGGTAGTAGCTGGCTAAACCAACAAAGCTCCTTATTTCTGACACATTAGTAGGTCTTACCCAATTTCTCACTGTTTCAATCTTAGAAGGATCCACCATCACTCCATCCTTAGAAACCACGTGCCCAAAAAAGGACACTGAATCTAGCCAAAACTCACACTTAGAGAATTTGGCATAAAGCTTTTTCTCCCTCAACATTTCCAATACCATTCTCAAGTGCTCCTCATGTTCTTTCTTGTTCTTCGAGTATACCAATATGTCATCAATGAATACAATGACAAAGAGATCCAGATATGGCTTGAAAATACCGTTCATCAAGCTCATGAAAGCAGCAGGGGCATTCGTAAGACAAAAAGACATTACTAAGAACTCATAATGCCCATACCTGGTCCGAAAATCAGTCTTGGGCACATCTGCTACCCGTATTTTCAATTGATGATAACCAGATCTCAAGTCAATTTTTGAGAAGGTACAAGCGCCTTGTAACTAATCGAACAAATCATCAATGCGAGTAAGAGGATACTTATTCTTAACCGTTACCTTCTTCAGTTGTCTGTAGTCTATGCACATCCGAAAGCTTCCATCCTTCTTCTTCACAAACAAAACAGGAGCACCCCAAGGGAATGCACTTGGTCTAACGAAGCCTTTGCTCAACAACTCTTGAAGTTGAGCCTTTAACTCCCTTAACTCAGCGGGAGCCATTCTATAAGGGGGTATAGAAATGGGGCGAGTGCCCAGTTCAAGATCGATGCAGAAGTCAATATCTCTATCCGGTGGCATACTAGGAAGGTCTGCAGGAAACACATCTAGAAACTCGCGGACTATCGAAACCGACTCAATTGAAGGTACTTGGGTGGTATCATCCCTGAGGTGTGCCAAGAAAGCTAAACAATACTTACTAACCATTCTCTTAGCACGAAGAAATGAGATGATACGAACCGGAATGGAAGTGTAGTCACCCTCCCACACTAATGGATCTGTCCCAGGCTTGGCTAACGTCACAGTTTTAGCATTACAATCCAAGATTGCAAAATTTGGAGAAAGCCAAGTCATACCCAGAATTACATCGAAGTCAACCATTTCTAAGATAACCAAATCTACATGAGTATTGCTTCCCATAAAAGTCACAAGACAAGACCTATACACCTTTTCGACTATCACAGACTCACCCACCGGAGTAGAAACACAAATAGGCATGTCAAGCAATTCACAATGTAAATTAAGACCATTAGCAAATGAGGAAGATACATAAGAAAATGTGGATCCAGGATCAAACAATACAGAAGCCATGCAATCACAAACCAAAAGATTACCTGTGATGACAGGATCAGATGTCTCCGCTTCAAATCTCCCAGGGAAAGCATAACAATGGGCCCTATCACCTGTCTGCCCGTTGCCCCTACCATGTTGTGTTGTAGTTGCTCCAGTTTTCCCGCCAACCCGGTTGGTTTGGTGACCACCATTACCTCGGCCACCACGTACTCCAGAATAGCGGCATCTTCCATGACCACCTCTACCTCTAACTATTGGAGGTCTGTAACTCTGTTTCGGACAATACCTCTTAATGTGTCCAGTCTCCCCACATCCATAACACTCTCTGGATTCAAGCATAGGTCTCTCAGAGAAGTGTTGACCGGTCTGAGGTGGACCCCCAACTACAGTCTGTAGTGAAGACTGAATTGGTCGGACTGAGTAATCTCCTGAACCCTGTCCTCTAGAGTAAGAACCATTAAACTCACCTCCCTTTGGAAACCTTTTTGATGTCTATGCCATGGTGAAGTCATCTGGCTTCACTCCTTGCACCACTATCACAAAGTCTACCACTTCTTGAAAGGATTTTGCCGTAGCCGCTGCCTGTAAAGCTGAAATCCGCAGTTCTGACCTCAACCCCTTCACAAAACGGCGAATCCGCTCTTGTGGACTGCCACAAAGTTGGGTGGCATACCGGAATAATGCACGAAACTTAGCATCGTATGCAGTAACCGACATCCTACCTTGCTTTAGGCTCAATAACTCATCTCTCCTCCTATCCCTCAAAGTACGGGGTATATACTTCTCCATAAATAAACTAGAGAATGATGACCAAGTCATAGGTGGTGTCTCTGTTGGTTGGCACTTTACATGTGACCGCCACCACATTTTGGCGTTCCCTTGAAATTGATAGGTCACAAACTCGACGCCAAATCATTCGACTATACCCATTTTGTGTAGTAGCTCATGACAATCAACCAGAAAATCATAAGCATCCTCAGATTCAGCACCCTTGAAGACTGGGGGATTCAATTTCAAGAACTTACTGAAAAGTTCATGCTGATCACTTGTCATTATAGGCCCCGTAGTCAACCGAGGAAACGTGCTTATTTCCAATGAGGCATCCATGCGGGGAGACACAATAGCCGCATGTTGTACCTCCGGAACCTGAGGTGCTGGTGCTGAAAACACTGGAGGTGTCTGGCCTTGATCAGATAACCCGCTAAGATAAGCAAGAACCTGATTGATCATCTCTGGGGTAGGTTGTGGTGGTAATTCCTCATTCTGCACTTGCTCATTTTCCCCATCCTCACCCTCTCTTACTACTTCCTCAGTCGGTGGAGGAGTCACCGCCCTAGTACCAGATGGGCCAGGCATTTGTCCTATTCCTCTAGAGGACGTCCTCCCGCGACCTCTACTGCGGCCTCTTGCCACTGCTCCTCTTCGAGCTACAGTCTCAGTGGCTGGCTCAGATGCATCTTGTCTTGCCGATGTTGATGTTGGCGCGGTTGTTGCTCTAGTTCTAACAATCTGTGAAATAGAGTGAAGATGGTCAGATACAAATTTGTATCACCTAGATACCAATTGGATCCAAGTAATAGCACGAAAGAAAGAAAGAATGGAATTTTCCTAAAGTCTTATAGCCTCTCAAAGAAAAGTAAAGGCGTCCCCCTACCGTTCCTTAAGACTCTACTAGACTCGTTCTTGTGTGATGAGACCAACAAACCTAATGCTCTGATACCAAGTTTTGTCACGACACAAAACGCGTCGTGAGTGGCACCCACACTTACCCTCCTATGTGAGCGAACCAACCAATCTAAACCCCAATCATTTACCACTAATAAACAGAAAATAATACGAAAGACTTAAAAACTCATTAACGAATCAATTAATAACTTCTAAAAACTCAAACACTTATTATTTCCCCAAAATCTGGAAGTCATCATCACAAGAACATTTATCCTTAAATTACTAAAGCTAAGAGTATCTAGAAAGCTAGAATAAATAAAAAGCTAGTCCATGCCGGAACTTCAAGGCATCAAGACATGAAGAAGAAGATCCAGTCCAAGCTAGAAGCGTTAGCTCACCCTGAAATCCGGTGAAATGAAGACTGGCTATAGTTGCGGTTGAGATGAAGACGACGGTACGTTTGATGTACTCCACAAATAACAAAGAAAGAAACACACAAGTAGGGGTCAGTACAAACACAAGTACTGAGTAGATATCATCGGCCAACTCAAAATAGAAAACAATATATATCAGATAATATCATAAATTCAACTACAATACTCAACATGCGGCATTTACAGTTACCATAACCCTTGGTCACAACACCAAGCACATCAATGGGGACTCATGCCTCCCCATCATACTCATTTGGGAATTAGATTCATTAAATTGAGTACATTAACATCTTTCAAGATTCATTATCTTTATCCCTCTCGTGTTGGTACGTGACACTCCGATCCTCATATACTATCCTGGTACCGGAACGTGGCACCCGATCCATATACTATCCTGGTGTCGGAACGTGACACTCCGATCCTCATATACTATCCTGGTACCAGAACGTGGCACCCAATCCATAAACTATCCTGGTGTCGGAACGTGACACTCCGATCCTCATATACTATCCTGGTACCGGAACGTGGCACCCGATCCATATACTATCCTGGTGTCGGAACGTGACACTCCGATCCTCATATACTATCCTGGTACCGGAACGTGGCACCTGATCCATAAACTATCCTGGTGTCGGAACGTGACACTCCGATCCTTATATACTATCCTGGTACCGGAACGTGGCACCCGATCCATATACTATCCTGGTGTCGGAACGTGACACTCCAATCCTTATATACTATCCTGGTACCGGAACATGGCACCTGATCCCCTAATCTCACTACATGTTCATCAAGCCTTCTTTTATACCAAGGCATCATCATTAACAAAGTAGATTAGGGTTTTTCAAGATTTAGGATTCAATAGCTTCATCATGCTTATTTTATCACAATTATATAATCCATTCATGCAAGCATACAATTAAGCATATAGAAGGGTTTACAACACTACCCAATACATATCATTCGCTATTAAGAGTTTACTACGAATATCATAAACCATAACCTACCTCCACCGAAGATTATTGATCAAGCAAGCAAATTCCCCAAGCTTTGTTTTCCTCTTCGTTTTTCTCTCTCTCTCTCTCTCTATCTCCCTCTCTTGTTCTTTATATTTTTCTTATTCAAACCCTCTTTCTTTTACCCTAATTAGCATATAATTAAGTTTAAAAGATGATAAATCAACCCATTAATTAATTCAAGGTTATCTCCTTTAACCCGCAAATAGTTAAGTTATTAACATTAACCCACTAAATTTATAATTATAGCAGGAATAGTCCAAAATGCCCCTTAAAACATTTAACAGAAATCTGACCCAGCCTGAGATTACGCAGTCCGTGACGGCCCGTCGTGCCTGTGACGGTCCGTCCTGCCAAGTCGTCACAGAGTTCTGAGACTCAATTTTCATTAAAGGGTCTGTGACGGCCCGTCATGCCTGTGACGGTCCGTCCTGCCATTTCGTCGCAAAGTTCAGAGAGTCGATTCTCAGCACCCAAATTTCAGAATTCTAAGTGTTTTGGAACGAGACACCCTCGACGGTCCGTCGTTCCCATGACTGTCCATCGTGGGATCCGTCGTCTCAGCCAGTTTTTCCAAAAACAAAATCTGCTGCTCAAAATGACTAAGCAGGTCGTTAAAAATACAGTTTTCTTATTTAACCAATATATTGTCATGACCCAAAACGAGCCGCGAGTGGCACCCACACTTATCCCATAATGTGAGCGAACCAACAAATCTAAACCCCAACATTTACCAACATTTCAACCATGATGAACAAAATATAATGCGAAAGACTTAAAACTCATTAACGAAATCAATTAAATAACTTCTAAAATTTAACAACTATTATCCCCAAAATCTGGAAGTCATCACACCAAGAACATCTATCCTCAAATTCTACGTCTCAGAGTATTTAAGAAACTAAAATAAGCAAATGAGATGGTCCATGTCCGAACTTCAAGACATCAAGACGTGAAGGAGAGAATCCAGCACGAGCTAGGAGTAATAGCTCACCCTGAAATCTGATATGCTGGAGACTGGCTAGAGTTGCGGATGAGTCGAAGTTGATGGTACGTTTGCTGCACTCCACAAATAACAAAAAAAACATACAAGTAGGGGTCAATACAAGGCACAAGTACTGAGTAGATATCATCGGCCAACTCAAAATAGAAAACGATATATATTAAACAATAGTATAAAATCAACCATAATACTTAACAGGTGACAACAACAAGTACAAGAATCATTGATAACAACGCCAAGCGCACCCATGAGGGCTTAAGCCTCCACACCATACTCATTTGGGAAATAGGTTCTTTATGTTTGAGTATATTACCATAATTCAAGATTCACTCTCTTTATCCCTCTTGTGTCGGAACGTGACACTCCGATCCCCTAATACTACGTGTCGGTTCGCGACACCGGATCCCCTAATACTACGTGTTGGTTCGTGACACCCGATCCCCTAATACTACGTGTTGGTTCGTGACACCCGATCCCCTAATACTACGTGTCGGTTCGTGACACCCGATCCATTAACCTCACTCTTTTAGTTCCTCAAGCCTTCTTTTATATCAAGGCATCATCATTAATAGAGAGGATTTAAGGTTTTTAAGATTCCACAGTATCATCATTATAATCCATCACCATTTACATAATCACAACATGCAACAACACAATTAAGCATATAGAAGACTTTACAATACCACCCAATAACTATCAATCGCTATTTAGAGTTTACTATAAAATAGCATAAACCATAACCTACCTCCACCAAAGAATCGTGATCAAGCAATCTACTTCTCCAATGCCCTTGATGTCTCTTCCTTCTTCTCTCCCTCGCTCGTTCTCTCTTCTTTTCTTTTTAATTTTCTCTTCTTTCAGATTCTCTTTGTTTTACCCTAATTACCATATAATTCAAGAATAAAAGATGATAAAAGTAACCCGCTATTTATTTCAAGGTTATCTCCTTTAACCCCCAAGAAATTAAATTATTAAACTTACCCCACTAATTTCATAATTATATGCATGAATAGTCCAAAACTGTAACGACCTGTTTAGTCGTTTTGAGCAGCAGATTTTATTTCTGGAAAAATAGGCTGAGGCAACGGACCCCACGACGGACCGTCGCAGGGTCTCGTTTCAAAACACTTAGAAAATCTGAAATTGGGTACTGAAAATCGACTCTCTGAACTTCGTAACGGAATGGCAGGACGGACCGTCACAGGTGTGACGGACCGTCACAAACCCTTCAGAGAAATTGAGTCTCTGAAGTCTGGGACGGAGCAAAGAGACGGACCGTCGCAGCGCGACGGTCACTGCATCGCAGAATCCCGCCTGGGTCGGATTTCTTTATACGCTTTAAGGGACGTTTTTGACTATTCCTGCTTTAATTATAAAGTTAGTGGGTTAATGTCAATAAGTCTAATTACTTGGGGGTTAAAAGAGGTAACCTTAAGTTAATTAGTGGGTTATTATTGCCATCTTTTATTCTCAATTATATACTAATTAGGGTAAAAAGAAAGAGGGTTTGAATAAAGAAAAGTAGAAAGAACTAGAGAAAGAGAGAGGATCGATCGAGAAGGGGAAGAAGAACAAAGCTTTGGGAATTTGCTTGCTTGATCACTAATCTTCGGTGGAGGTAGGTTATGGTTTTCATGCTATTCGTAGTAAACTCTTAATAGCGAATGATATGTATTGATAGTATTGTAAACCAATGTGCTTAATTGTATGCTTGCATGAACGTGATTATATAATTGTGATTATATTAAGCATGATGAAGCTATTGAATTCCAAATCTTGATAAAAACCTAATCTCTTGTTAATGATGATGCCTTGGTAAGGGAGAAGGCTTGATGAACTAAAGTAATGAGATTGATGATGCCTTGGTAAGTGAGAAGGCTTGATGAATTGATAGAATGAGATTAGGGGATCGGGTGTCACGAACCGACACGTAGATTTAGGGGATCAAGTGTCATGAACCGACACGTAGATTTAGGGGATCGGGTGTCACGAACCGACACGTAGGTTTAGGGGATCGGGTGTCACGAACCGATACGTAGATTTAGGGGATCGGGTGTCATGAATCGACATGTAGAATTAGGGGATCTGGTGTCACGAACCGACATGTAGATTTAGGGGATCGGGTGTCACGAACCGACACGTAGATTTAGGGGATCGGAGTGTCACGTTCTGACACATAGTAGTAGGGGATCGAAGTGTCACGTACCGACACAAGAGGATTAATGACTATGAGGGAGCGGAGTGTCACGTACCGACACAAGAGAAATAAAGATAATGAATCTTGAAAGATGTTAATATACTCAATCTAATGAACATAATTCCCAAATGAGTATGATATTGAGGCTTGAGTCCTCATGTGTGAACTTGGCGGTAATTGTTAATGATATGGTACTTGTTCTTGCTACATGTTGAGTATCATAGTTGATTTTATAATATTACTTGGTATATATTGCTTTCTATTTTGAGTGGGCCGATGATATCTACTTAGTACCCGTGTTTTGTACTGACCCCTACTTTTATGTTTTTCTTCTTGTTTATTTGTGGAGTGCAGCAAACGTGCCGTCATCTTCGACTCAACAATAACTTTAGCCAGTCTTCATTACTCCGGATATCAGGGTGAGCTAATGCTTCTAGCTTGGACTGGATCTTCCTCCTCATGTCTTGATGCCTTGAAGTTCCGGCATGGACTAGCTTTTGCGTATTTTTAGTTTCTTAGAAACTCCTAGATTTAGTAATTTGAAGTAGATGTTCTTGTGATGATGACTTCCAGATTTTGGGGATAATAATAGTTATTGATTTTATTAATGAGTTTAGGTCTTCCTCATTACGTTCTGTTGATATTATATTGAAATGTTAAGGTTTAGATTGGTTGGTTCGCTCACATAGGAGGGTAAGTGTGGGTGCCAGTCGCGGCTCGGTTTTGGGTCGTGACAAACTTGGTATCAGAGCATTAGGTTCGTTGGTCTCATCACACAAGAATGAGTCTAGTAAAGTCTTGAGGAACGGTAGGGGGACGCCTTTACTTTTCTTTGAGAGGCTATAAGACTTTAGGAAAATTCCATTCTTTTCTTTCTTTCGTGCTATTACTTGGATCCAATTGGTATCTAGGTGATACAAATTGGTATCTGACCATCTTCACTCTATTTCGCAGATGGTTAGAACTAGAGCAATGACTGCGCCAACACCAACACCGGCAAGACAAGAAGCGTCCGTGCCAGCCACTGGGGCTGTAGCTCGAGGAAGAGTAGCGGCAAGAGGCCGTGGAAGAGGTCGTGGGAGGACGTCCTCTAGAGGAAGAGGACAAGCACCAAGCCCATCTGATGCTAGGGCAGTGACTCCTCCACCGACTGAGGAAGTGGTAAGAGAGGGTGAGGAAGGGGAGAATGAACAAGTGCAAAATGAGGAATTGCCACCCCAACCTACCCCAGAGGTGATCAATCAGGTTCTCGCTTATCTTAGTGGGTTGTCTGATCAGGGTTAGGCACCTCCAGTGTTTTCTGCACCAGCACCTCCGGTCTCAGAGGTACAACATGCAGCCACTATGGCTCCTCGTATGGATGCCCCATTGGACATAGGCACGTTTCCACGTCTGACTACTGGGCCTATAATGACAAATGATCAGCATGAACTTTTCAGTAAGTTCTTGAAATTGAAACCTCCATTCTTCAAGGGTGCTGAATCTGAGGATGCTTACGATTTTCTGGTTGACTGTCATGGGCTACTACACAAGATGGGTATAGTAGAACGGTTTGGTGTTGAGTTAGTGAGTTATCAGTTTCAAAGGAACGCCAAAATGTGGTGGCGGTCACATGTTGAGTGTCAACCAACGGAGGCACCACCTATGACTTGGGCCTCATTCTCTAGCTTGTTTATGGAGAAGTATATCCCCCGAACTTTGAGGGATAGGAAAAGGGATGAGTTCTTAAGCCTAGAGCAAGGTAGGATGTCGGTCAATGCATATGAGGCTAAGTTTCGTGCATTATCCAAATATGCCATACAACTTTGTTTCAGTCCACAAGAGCGGATTCATCGTTTTGTGAAGGGGTTGAGGTCAGAGTTGCGGATTTCAGCCTTACAGGTAGCGGCTACGGCAAAATCCTTCCAAGAAGTGGTAGATTTCGTGGTAGAGGTGGAAGGAGTGAAGCCAGATGAATTCACCATGGCGTCGACATCAAAGAGGTTTAGAAAGGGAGGTGAGTTTAATGGTTCTTACTTTAGAGGACAGGGTTCCGGAGGTTACTCAGTTCGACCCATTCAGTCTTCACTACAGACTGTAGTTGGGGCTCCACCTCAGACCGGTCAACACTTCTCTGAGAGACCTATGCTTGAATCTAGAGAGTGTTATGGATGTGGGGAGACTGGACATATTAGGAGGAATTGTCCCAAACAGAGTTATAGACCCCCAATAGCTAGAGGTAGAGGTGGTCATGGTAGAGGCCGTTATTCTGGAGGACGTGGTGGTCGAGGTAATTGTGGTCACCAAAACGGCCGGGGTGATGGGCAAACTGGAGCCACTACATCACAACATGGTGGGGCAACGGACAAACAAACGAAAGGGCCCATTGTTATGCTTTCCCTGGGAGATCGGAGGCGGAGACATCTGATGCTGTCATCACAGGTAATCTTCTGGTTTGTGATTGCATGGCTTCTGTATTGTTTGATCCTGGATCCACATTTTCTTACGTATCTTCCTCATTTGCTAATGGTCTAAATTTACATTGTGAATTACTTGATATGCCTATTTGTGTTTCTACTCCGGTGGGTGAGTCTGTGGTAGTTGAAAAGGTGTATAGGTCTTGTTTGGTAAACTTTGTGGGGAGCAACACTTATGTAGATTTGGTTATCTTAGAAATGGTTGATTTTGATGTAATTCTGGGTATGACTTGGCTTTCTCCGCAATTTGCGATCTTGGATTGTAATGCTAAAACGGTGACGTTAGCCAAGCCTGGGACAGATCCGTTAGTGTGGGAGGGTGACTACACTTCCAATCCGGTGCGTATCATCTCCTTTCTTCGTGCTAAGAAAATGGTTAGTAAAGGGTGTTTAGCTTTCTTGGCACATCTCAAGGATGACACTACCCAAGTACCTTCGATTGAGTCGGTTTCGGTGGTCCGTGAGTTTCTAGATGTGTTCCCTGCAGATCTTCCTGGTATGCCACCAGATAGGGATATTGACTTCTGTATTGATCTTGAACCGGGTACTCGCCCCATTTATACCCCCTTATAGAATGGCTCCCGCGGAGTTAAGAGAGTTAAAAGCCCAACTTCAAGAGTTGTTGAGCAAAGGCTTCATTAGACCAAGTGCATCTCCTTGGGGTGCTCCGGTTTTGTTTGTAAAGAAGAAGGATGGGAGTTTTCGGATGTGCATAGACTACCGGCAGTTGAACAAGGTAACCATAAAGAACAAGTATCCTCTTCCTCGCATTGATGATTTGTTCGATCAGTTAGAAGGTGCTTGTGTCTTCTCTAAGATTGACTTGAGATCCGGTTATCATCAATTGAAAATACGGGCAACGGATGTGCCAAAGGCTGCTTTTAGAACCAGGTATGGGCATTACGAATTTGTAGTGATGTCTTTTGGTCTTAGGATTCCCTCTGCTGCGTTCATGAGTTTGATTAACGGGATTTTTAAGCCATATTTGGATCTCTTTGTGATCGTATTTATTGATGATATACTGATATACTCTAAAAGTAAGGAGGAACATGAGGAGCATTTGAGAATAGTATTGGAAATGTTGAGGGAGAAAAAGCTTTATGCCAAATTCTCTAAGTGTGAGTTTTGGCTAGATGCAGTGTCCTTCTTGGGGCACGTGGTTTCTAAGGATGGAGTGATGGTGGATCCTTCTAAGATTGAGACAGTAAAGAATTGGGTAAGACCTACTAATGTGTCAGAAATAAGGAGCTTTGTTGGGTTAGCTAGCTACTACCGCCGATTTGTCAAGGGATTCTCTTCTATTGCTTCCCAACTGACGAACTTGACTAAGCAAAATGTTCCATTTTTATGGTCGGACAAGTGTGAACAAAGCTTTCAGAAGCTCAAGACTCTGTTGACTACTGCACCAATTCTCACCGTGCCAGTGGAAGGTAAGAATTTCATTGTCTATTGTGATGCATCCTATTCGGGTTTGGGTGCAGTGCTAATGCAAGAGAAGAATGTGATTGCTTATGCTTCAAGACAATTAAAAGTGCATGAACGTAACTATCCAACTCATGATTTGGAATTGGTCATGTAGTGTTTGCATTAAAGCAATGGAGACACTATTTATATGGGGTTAAGTGTGAGGTCTACACGGATCATCGTAGCCTTCAGTATGTCTTTACTCAGAAAGATTTGAACTTAAGACAGAGGAGATGGATGGAACTACTAAAGGATTACGATATCACTATCTTGTATCATCCGGGGAAGGCGAATGTTGTAGCGGATGCTTTAAGTAGAAAGGCGGGAAGCATGGGAAGTCTAGCTCACTTGCAAGCTTCTAGACGCCCATTGGCTAGAGAAGTTCAGATTCTGGCTAACGACCTTATGAGGTTAGAAGTAAATGAGAAGGGAGGATTGTAGGCTTGTGTGGAGGCAAGATCTTCTTTCCTTGACAAGATTAAGGGAAAGCTGTTTAATGATGAGAAATTTATCCGGATCCGAGATAAAGTGTTGCAAGGAGAGGCTAAGGAAGCACAAATCGATGAGGAAGGTGTTTTGAGGATTAAGGGAAGGGTATGTGTACCCCGCGTCGATGATTTGATCAACACTATTCTGACAAAGGCTCATAGTTCAAGGTACTCGATACATCCGGGTGCAACCAAGATGTACCGTGACCTAAAGCAACACTTTTGGTGGAGTAGAATGAAGCGTGATATTGTTGACTTTATTGCCAAATATCCAAACTGTCAACAAGTGAAGTATGAACACCAGAGGCCCGGAGGAACACTTCAGAGAATGCCCATTCCTGAATGGAAGTGGGAAAGGATTGCGATGGATTTCGTGGTTGGTCTTCCAAAGACATTGGGAAAGTTTGATTCCATTTGGGTAATTGTTGATAGGTTAACTAAGTCTGCTCACTTCATTCCGGTCAAGGTGACTTACAATGCAGAGAAGTTCGCCAAACTTTACATCTCGGAAGTGGTGCGATTGCATGGGGTTCCACTCTCCATTATATCAGATAGAGGTACGCAGTTTACTTCTAAGTTTTGGAAAACATTGCATGCGGAATTGGGTACTAGGTTGGACCTTAGTACTGCGTTCCATCCTCAGACCGATGGTCAGTCTGAGCGAACGATTCAAGTGTTGGAGGATATGCTTCGTGCATGTGTGATAGAATTTGGTGGTCAGTGGGATAGCTTCTTACCCTTAGCAGAGTTCTCCTACAACAATAGCTATCACTCAAGCATTGATATGACCCCATTTGAGGCACTATATGGGAGAAGATGTAGGTCTCCAATTGGTTGGTTTGATGCATTTGAGGTTAGACCTTGGGGTACTGACCTTTTGAGGGATTCATTAGAGAAAGTGAAATCTATTCAAGAAAAGCTTTTAGCGGCACAAAGTAGGCAAAAAGAATATGCAGATCGAAGGGTTAGAGACTTAGAGTTCATGGAGGGTGAACAAGTCTTGTTGAAGGTTTCGCCAATGAAAGGGGTGATGCGGTTTGGTAAAAGAGGTAAACTAAGCCCAAGGTATATTGGTCCCTTTGAAGTGCTTAAGCGAGTAGGGGAGGTGGCTTACGAATTAGCCTTTCCTCCAGGGCTGTCCGGAGTACATCCGGTATTTCATGTGTTTATGTTGAAAAGATACCATGGGGATGGAAACTACATTAATCGTTGGGATTCAGTTTTGCTTGATGAGAATTTGTCTTATGAGGAGGAACCTGTTGCCATTCTAGATAGAGAAATTCGCAAGTTGAGATCAAGGGAGATTGCATCCATCAAAGTTCAATGGAAGAATCGACCCGTTGTAGAAGCCACTTGGGAGAAGGAGGCAGATATGCGAGAAAGATACCCACATCTGTTTACAGATTCAGGTACTCCTTTTCGCCCTTGTCTTCCTTCTTGTGATCGTTCGGGGACGATCGATGGGTAAATTGGTATCTATTGTAACGACCTGTTTAGTCGTTTTGAGCAGCAGATTTTATTTCTGGAAAAATAGGCTGAGGCGACGGACCCCGCGATGGACCGTCATGGGCACGACGGACCGTCGCAGGGTCTCATTTCAAAACACTTAGAAAATTTGAAATTGGGTACTAAAAATCGACTCTCTGAACTTCGTAACGGAATGGCAGGACGGACCGTCACAGACCCTTCAGAGAAATTGAGTCTCTGAAGTCTGTGACGGAGCAGCAGGACGGACCGTCGCAGGCGCGACGGGCCGTCACAGACTGCGTAATCCCAGTCTGGGTCGGATTTCTTTATACGTTTTAAGGGACGTTTTTGACTATTCCTGCTTTAATTATAAAGTTAGTGGGTTAATGTCAATAAGTCTAATTACTCGGGGGTTAAAAGAGGTAACCTTAAGTTAATTAGTGGGTTATTATTGCCATCTTTTATTCTCAATTATATACTAATTAGGGTAAAAAGAAAGAGGGTTTGAATAAAGAAAAGTAGAAAGAACAAGAGAAAGAGAGAGGATCGATCGAGAAGGGGAAGAAGAACAAAGCTTTGGGAATTTGCTTGCTTGATCACTAATCTTTGGTGGAGGTAGGTTATGGTTTTCATGCTATTCGTAGTAAACTCTTAATAGCGAATGATATGTATTGATAGTATTGTAAACCCTGCTATGTGCTTAATTGTATGCTTGCATGAACGTGATTATATAATTGTGATTATATTAAGCATGATGAAGCTATTGAATCCCAAATCTTGATAAAAACCTAATCTCTTGTTAATGATGATGCCTTGGTAAGGGAGAAGGCTTGATGAACTAAAGTAATGAGATTGATGATGCCTTGGTAAGTGAGAAGGCTTGATGAATTGATAGAATGAGATTAGGGGATCGGGTGTCACGAACCGACACGTAGATTTAGGGGATCGAGTGTCACGAACTGACACGTAGATTTAGGGAATCGGGTGTCACAAACCGACACGTAGGTTTAGGGGATCGGGTGTCACGAACCGACACGTAGATTTAGGGGATCGGGTGTCACGAACCGACACCTAGAATTAGGGGATCGGGTGTCATGAACCGACACGTAGATTTACGGGATCGGGTGTCACGAACCGACACAGAGATTTAGGGGATCGGAGTGTCACGTTCCGACACATAGTAGTAGGGGATCGGAGTGTCACGTACCGACACAAGAGGATTAATGACCATGAGGGAGCGGAGTGTCACGTAACGACACAAGAGAAATAAAGATAATGAATCTTGAAAGATGTTAATATACTCAATCTAATGAACATAATTCCCAAATGAGTATGATATTGAGGCTTGAGTCCTCATGTGTGAACTTGGCGGTAATTGTTAATGATATGGTACTTGTTGTTGCTACATATTGAGTATCATAGTTGATTTTATAATATTACTTGGTATATATTGCTTTCTATTTTGAGTGGGCTGATGATATCTACTCAGTACCCGTGTTTTGTACTAACCCTTACTTTTATGTTTTTCTTCTTGTTTATTTGTGGAGTGCAGCAAACGTGCCGTCATCTTCGACTCAACAGTAACTTTAGCCAGTCTTCATTACTCCGGATATCAGGGTGAGCTAATGCTTCTAGCTTGGACTGGATCTTCCTCTTCATGTCTTGATGCCTTGAAGTTCCGGCATGGACTAGCTTTTGCGTATTTTTAGTTTCTTAGAAACTCTTAAATTTAGTAATTTGAAGTAGATGTTCTTGTGATGATGACTTCCAGATTTTGGGGATAATAATAGTTATTGATTTTATTAATGAGTTTAAGTCTTCTCCATTACGTTCTGTTGATATTATATTGAAATGTTAAGGTTTAGATTGGTTGGTTCGCTCACATAGGAGGGTAAGTGTGGGTGCCAGTCGCGGCTCGGTTTTGGGTCGTGACAAAAAGCCCCTTTAAAACTTTAGCAGAAATCCGACCAAGTCAAGGTTACGCAGCTCGTGACGGTCCGTCGTGCCTGCGACGGTCCGTCCTGCAGGGTCGTCATAGAGTTCAGAGAGTCAATTTTAGCGAAGATGCTCGTGACGGCCCGTCGTGCCTACGACGGTCCGTGCTGCTCTTCCGTCGTGAAGTTCAGAGAGTTGATTCCCCGTACCCAAATTTCAAAGTTAAAGTGTTTTGGCACGAGACACTCGACGGTCCGTCGTGACCATGACGGTCCGTCGTGTGCTCCGTCGACCTAGTCAGTTATTATAAAAAAATGATTCTACTGCTCGTAATGACTAAACAGGTCGTTACATATACAAAAAAAAATATCTGAAAATTTAAATATAATATGGAATAGCTTTTACCAAAAATTCACATTTCATTTAACGTTCACACATTATTAATACATATTGTCAGATATTGTTCACACTTTTTCAAAACAAAAACTGCAAATTGATCAAAATCTGTAAATTTTTGTATTTTATCCAGTGATCAAATATCACACCAATCTTCATTTTAATTACACATCAAAAGAAAATTAATATTACGTAATATTTATTATCAGAAACACATCGTAATTGTATCACAAAAATATATCAATTCAACATCTGCAATATAACAGAAAAAAATGACATATTCCATACATAACAACAAAAATATATATATAACTACAACCAATAATTTATACTAAAAACATAACAAATCATAAATAAAAACTAACCTGATAAATTTCATTTGCCACCATGTTTAATTAAAATTGACACAATTTTCTCCATCAAATCAAATCTAAAAGTTTTCAACCTTCAATTTTAATTATTTTTCCGGAAAAAAAAAGATAAAATATATCAAAATTCAAATAAAAGAATAATCTTCACTTTCTGAAAAAAAAAACAGACAATGCACGTTTATGGAAAGAAGTTAACAGATTAGAGTTTTTTAAGGATAAAAATCATAACTTATTAGCATTTAAAACGAATTGAGACATTTATGGTGTATATCTATAATCAAAATATTTTCAAATCCCTTAAAATGTGCACATTAGTTATCAGTTAATAATGTTAACTAAATTCACGGAAATTATCCAATTTTAATTAATCATTTTTTGTACGTCCTAATTTTACAGAATTAAAATTAACATTATTTTTTTAAAAAAAATGTTATAACTTGATATATTGAATGTTATAGAATGAAAATCAAACTCTTATGCCATAACTTGATAATATGATTACATAAAATGCTATATACCTAAAAGAAAAAATATTGGAAGAGGTGTTATTTGGATTTGAAAATTGGGCTTGGATTTGAAAAGGGAAATTTTGTAAATGGCCCAAAACTGAGTTAACTTGGAAATTTAAGATGAGTTAAATTTAATAAATAGCCAAATTTAGTTAAGATGATAAATTCGGCTAAACCTTAAATAAAACGAATTAGTATTAATTAATCAACGAGCATCTTTATTTTACTAATATAATTATTTTAATTGTAAAATAGTGATTCAAAATATAACCATAATTTAAACTAAATTAGTTTAATAGAATACTTACTAAAATTAAAAAAATTTGAGAAATGATCGTAAAATATACCAACTATATATATAATCATGTAAAATATATATGCTATCTAAAAATTATAAGAAAAGGACAAAGTATCCAGAACAACGCAAAATTCATATATTATTATTATTTTCCGCAAAATTTTAAAAACTAGTTATTTTAAATTATTTAGAAAATTTAAGAAGTTCGAGAACTAATTTATACCGAGGAGGGTCGAAGTTGCATGTCAACACTCAGATGGGTGCGCGAGGAAAGACAATTATTAACAGTTCACATAATATTAAAACATGTAAATAAGCAAACAAACTATGCATTATACCCTCAAATACAATATCCAAAACTGATAAATACTTAAATAAATAATAAAGTCATATAAAAGTCTATATTTAGAAACTCAAATTCTTGAAAATCCTAGAGAAGTCGCCATCTTTCATACCCCTATTTTTCCTCAGAACGATTATGTTTTGAGATAACAGAGTTTTTTCCAATTAAAGTGAAATTTTTAAAAGAGATTATTTTATATTCAGAATCGCCACTTGAATTGAGTTTTGGTGTTGCAAGTCACCTTATTTAAATCACTAGTCAAAGGAAGTTGATTCTTTATTTTATGGTCTGCAAAATTAGAAATTAGGTAAGAAATTCTGTTGACCTAAGAGAAGGTAATAGGCACCAATCGAGTTTCGTGGGTCTAGCACGAGCGCTTCATTGATCTTTGTATGTCTTGACTTAATATTTGGATATTATATTATTTAGCTTAGAGCCTGTTTGGCTCAGCTTAAAAGCTGGTCAAACTGACTTAAAAGCTGGTTTTTGACTTATTTAGCTGTTTGACAATCCTCAAAATAATTTATTTTAAGTTAAAAAAAAACTTATTTTAAGCCAAAAGTTAAAAGCTGGGGTAGGAGTGCTTTTTTTCCCCCAGCTTATAAGTTGTTTTAAGTTGACCACATTTTTACCTTTTTACCCATAATATTTTTATACAATCTCCAAATTACCCACATAACCCTAACATCTCTTTCTTCTATTTTTCCCTTTTCACGTGTGGATGATAGACAATTACTATTACTAATGAATGAAAATAAAATAAATCTTAAATCTTTCAAGTGATCTATTCAAATTATATATTATTAAAATGTAAAATAAGTTGCACATATAACTTAAATAAAATTTATAATCCTCATATAAATAATTTGTGATAATAAAGAAATATGTGAATGATAGACTATTATTGTTACCTATGGATGAAACTAAAATAAAATCTTAAATCGTTCTTTGATCTATTCAAATTATATATCTCTAAAATCTATAATAAGTTTATATTCCTCATATAAATAATTTGTGATGAGAAAAAAATATGTGAATGATAGCAAAATATAATTATTTATTGCTGTAAAATATAAATTAATTAACATTTATCATGTTAAAAGCTTTTAAGGGTATTTCAGAGATTTTGATTTAAAAAGTTATTTATCAACACTTATTTGCCAAACAAATCAACAACTTTTTTTTAACTTCAGTACTTTTATCCAAACGCATAACTGCTTATTTTAAAAATAGTTTCAGCACTTTCAAAAGTATTTTTTTTAAGCTGCTTTTATTAAGTCCATCCAAACGGGCCCTTAATAATAAAAATGTTATTTACCCTCACCCTTTGATTTATTTTAAATATATTTAAAACCATCTTATTGTTCACTAATTAAAAATATGTATAGGCATAAATTTACTCAAATAAAGTAGAGTCATGCAATTTATGTATTTATTTTTTCACATTATTTGTATTTTTAAAAATTATGAATAGAGGATATAGAAGTATTTACTTGTTAGGAATTATGATTTTTGTAGGATGAGATTGTTAAACTTTGGGTAATTTTAGGATTGTTTTATTTTTATTTTTGTTAGATTTTAAATAGGAGATAGAATTTTATGATTTTTAATGATTAGTTTTAGCAAGAAATTCTGAAGAGATTACAAAAACATTAATTTTAAAAAAATATTTTCAATTTAAAAATTTTATTTTTTCACTTGATCCTTGTCCCCCAAACCTCCCCCTCCCCAAAAAATCAATTTTGCTTTTTAAACGTATTTTCAACTTCAAATTTTTATTTTTAAACTCCTATCCCTCCCTCCCCCTTCCCCCGGCCAGCCCCCAGCCACACCAATCCCCCAAAAAATTAATTATGTTTTTTTAATATACTATCAACTTTAAATTTTTATTTTTTCATTCCTACCCTCTCCCTCCCCTCCCCGCCCCACCCACTCCCCCCACCCCACCCCCCAAAATATAATAATTTTAATTTAAAAAATAATTTCAATGTCATAAATTATTTTTTACTCTAGTAAAAATAAAAGATTTCTCTCAAAAATATTTTTCATTCATAAATCAAACACTAAAAATCATTTTCGAAAAATATTTTTCACTCACCAACCAAACATGTGAAAATAAGTCCAAAATCTACTTGTTTTCCAGAAAAACATTTTCTAGGAAAACATTTTCCTCCATACCAAACACACCCTAGAACTATGTTTTTAGAAGGATTTTCTTTATTATAAATTTCTTTTTTTCTTTTCTTTATCCCTTTTGTGTGCACGTTTTTTTTTCTTTTTTGTATTTTCGGATTTTTATTAATTTTATGTTTTTACTGTTTCTTGCTTTGCATTTTTTTTATTTTTTCTAATTTAACGGAATAATCCTCTTCCTCTTACTTTTCATTTAAATAATTTTTGTTGAGTTTACAGTTTTTTTTTCTTTTACGTTTTCACTATTTTTTTTTATTACTTTTTATCACCTTTATTTTACCTCTGTTTCTGCTTTCGTAATAAATGTTTATCTTTATTTTTATTATTAGTTTACTTATTTTACTTTATTTGTAGTGATCTGTTTTTTTTTTCATCCTCTTTATTTTCTTCTATTTTTGAACGATCTTTTCCTTTTTATAATTATGTTTTTTCTCTGCTCCCGCTTTTCTTTATTCATTCTATATATATTATTTCAATTCTTAAAACTAAAAGAAAGAAAATTAATGTACCGTGATATTATAATATTCCTTCACCAAATAATGATAGTATGAAATTTCTAAGAGAACTATCACACGTTGGTGCATTAACGAATATTCACCTCTTCCACTTTTAGCATTTCAGGCACCCTAAAAAAATATTCTTATAATTAATTGTCTCCATAAGTAGGACAATATTATTATGAGCAACTTACAAAAATAACTATATTTATAGGATTATTGAAGTTCAATAGCTATAGATATGTTATTCGGACAAGGGCCTAAAATACCCTTAAAGTATTGAAAATAGTATAAAATTACCCTTCATCCACCTATTGGCTCCAAAATGCCCTTTTCATCCACCTATTGGCTCCAAAATACCCTTGTCATCCACCTTTGTGTTCAAAACTGACCACTTTTTAAATTGTTTTAAAATTAAACTCTTTAAATATTTTTTAAAATACTTGGCGTTCAATAATTGATTATAATTATAATTTATAAACCAACCCACTACCCACTCATTACTAACTAAACCTCACCCAATTAATAATCCAATTATAATATCAAAATCGTCATAAGCACTACAAAAACACGATGAAATTATAGATTTCTAAAAAAGACATTCAAAATTATTCGAGTTCGAATCGGAGCCCCAATTAAATTTAGGTTGAGCCGCTTATTTAAGAGGACAATTTCTTTCAAAATAGAATTAGAAAGTTATGATTAAAGGTAAAGAAGTAATACATCCTGAATTGATTCATGCACTTTTTTTAAATATAATTTTATAAATATTTATGATTTGTTTTAAAATTTTAATATATATTTTTTTTAATAAAAGTTACCTATGAAGTAACATCACATAATTGAGACGTAAGAATAATTAAGATGAACATAGTCAGACTTTTAAGTTTATTGGTGATTTTTATTTAGCCCCTTGAATGTATGATAATTTACTTCTATAATTTTTAAAAAACACTCAATTGGCAGTAGCTTGCATTAATAATGTGACGGGTTCATTAATTTAGAGGGATTTAATTATTAATGGGGTGAGTATTGGATTGATTTATAAATTATACTAATAAGTTAAATTATAAGATATAGTTGAGCGCCACGTATTTTAAAAAAAAATAGTTTAAACATAAACCCGTTAAATAAGTGGTCAATTTTGAACCAAAAGGTGGATGACAAGGGTATTTTGGATTCAATAGGTGGATGGGAAGGGTATTTTGGAGCCAATAGGTGGATGGAGGGTAATTTTGTACCATATTCAATACTTTGAGGGTATTTTAGGCGCTTTTCCATATGTTATTTACTAGAAATGACTACACTGTATGTCAATTTCTAGCTGTATGTTTGTATTAAATTTTATTTTATTGTTATTATATTACTTATACAATGCATTAAATAAGGTATGATATGTTAGCATAACTTTCAAGTATCAATCATTTATTATGTTCCTAAATAACTGAAATTTCCATTACTAAATTACCAACTAATAATTACATATTCTATGCAAATATGATTGATTCACATAATACAAAAGGTTGTATTTATATTCCTAAATACAATATATTCACTAAATACTAATCATAAAGGTATTCATAAATTTTTGAGTATAAAAGTTTATTCATGTCTTTTCTCTTTGTATTTTTGCATATATATATATATATATATTTTTTATACACTAATACAGTTGTAATTACAATAACTAAATAAGAAAAATGTATTACTTGTACAATTAGCATATGAATACTTTGAATTCAAATTGGTATTTCTATTCATAAAACTTAAAATATTAATATTTCAAGGATACAAGTATTTATAAAAATTTAATGTATTAATACATCAAACAAGGTAAAATAGTACAATTTTAAAATACTAATACAACAATTTGAAGAATGGATACGCTATTGTTAACCAAAAAAATGAATACGTCAATATACTATAATATGAATACACTGTTGTTAAATAAGAAAATGAAAAAATAATAGAATGTGTATGTATCAAAGTGTGTAAGTATTCGACTATATAAAAAATTTAAAAAACCAACAAAACGTCGATCTATTTTTTGTAAAGTTTTCTACAGGCTTGACGTTAACTTAGGTATTTATTTATAAAATATAGTATTGATGTATCCAACTATACTTGTATTGCCTAATCAACTTGGATAAATTATTTATGTATCCAAATATATTTGTATTCACAAATCACCATTTTATTAATATTACAATACAATTATCTATGCATATAAGTATTATTAAATATAAATATTTAACATTTGATTGAACCACAAATATAACTATAAATATAAGTATAATGAATTGAACCACAAAAATCACTTCTACAATCATACAAAAGGATCTTGAATTGGAAGGAATTTGGGGGAAAATACAAAAAAAATCTGTAATATAAGAATATTGATTAAAGAGAAGGTATGAATACATAATTAATTATGAATTTAATAATAATTTTCCTATTTATTATTTATTTATATTAAATATAAAAAAATGATTATTTATATACAATTAAATTTGCTATTTATTGTATAGTTAGTCATATAACATAAAAAAATTAAACTGTAGCTATATTATTTAAAAGTATATTGAAGTTTGCCATATTATGTAGTTTTTCCTATTATTTATTCATTAAAACCCAAAAACTCCAAACGATGAATTGTTGTCAATCTGTGGTAGAAAAAATCAAAATTACTGATTCTAATAAATTTTGCAGAAACACAATGTAATCAAAATTTACTGAACCAGTAAGATAGAAGAACAAAAATTTAATTCACAAAAACTAAATCTTTAAAAAGTATCAGACTTAAAAAATTTTAATAGGAAAAATTAAAGTCCGCTAAACTCACAGTGTCCCCTTAAGGAAATTATCCCCCTTTAGAATCTGGGCTCTGCTCGAGCGTAGTCAGCCAGCTTCGTGACTTTGCTCCGGGTTTAACTTGGAATATGTCCTCCCAGAGTAAAATGATCTCAATCCCCAGCGTATAAATACCGAAAGCTCTAGTGTCGTCTAAGCACTCTACAACATTAAAGTACACGAAGAAATTTTTTGTGCAAAAGAAGAAGAAGAAAATTAGAAAATTCGTAAGTAAAAATTCTGAAGAGCGAATGGTATTTATAGACAAGAGGAACAAGTTCCGAAAGGTTGCAATCCTTTTAGAATCTAAACGACCATTAATGAAAGTTTGCAATCTTTCAAATGGTACTGACCGTTGATACGCTCAAACTTACTTCTCAAATAAGAAGTAAAGCGGTCATGTCAAGTAAATAACCCAACTAGTGAGGTTGGGATCGTTCCCACGAGGAAAATAGTCTAGACTTAACTTCAACCTGTTATTACTATTGTTTGGTCAATGACTTCCTGGAAAAGTAAAAACATAAAAAGGGGGTTTATATTTCTAAATGAGTGAAAATAAATAACGAACTTGAAAGAGACACTTAACAACTTTGACAGTTGGATTTTAATCAATTAATCAAAGTAACTAGGGTATACGTGTTCCCCATAGGTTCATAACTTGATAATTCAAACTATAACAATTCTTTCCTAGTATCTTGCATGCAAAGTGATAAGTTATGTATTTCTAAATCCTTGGTCCGGCATCTAGAAAATCTCACTCCGTACCTTGGTCCAGCTACGTGTGTTGCTATCCTAACCCTTATCCTTACCTCATATTAAGCATCGTACTCGATATTTGACTAAGTTATTACCTCGTACCAATCAATACTAGCCTATTAGATAGTATACACTAAATCTATGTTAATAATTCTTTTCTTATTATCTACCTCCTTGGTCCGGCAAGTAGCATTAAGACGAGTTCTAACGTTGGCCATTCGTTAAAAGGACTTCTAAGCGAAAGAATTATTAATACATGCAAGACACTATTCTAGAATTGTTATTTTAATTAGGGTTTATCTCATTATTTGCCTATGGTTCCCACAACCGTAGTTATGGAGTTTAGTTACTTATAGCCATAAACACAATATTCAAATATAGTAGATAAGAATTCATGTACTTACTTCAATGAGAAAGAGTAAAATCCAAAAGTTTGCTTAATTAATCTCCAAAAATCACTTGCAAGAATCTCAAAGTAATCAATAATCTCACAAAAAGTCTAATGATTATCAAGAATCTCACAATACAATGTTTTTCAATACGGAGTTTAACAATCTAAGAGTCTAACTACCCGGTGTCTAACCTCAAAAACGAGTTTTTTTGAACTATTTATAAAAAAACAAAAACCTAATTTAACAAGGATTTTAATTGCTGGAAATCTGCCAAAACGCGGCTGGGTCGACGGACCTCGCGACGGACCGTCGTGGTCACGACGGACCGTCATGGACTCCGTCGTCCCATACTTGTGCATTTTGTTCTGCTGCTCTCTTCACCACCCTCGACGGCAAGTATGACGGACCGTCCTAGGCACAAACGTCCGTCGAGGGTCTTCGTTCCAAAACACTTCAACTCTAGGAATCTTGGTACTGGGATCACTTCTCTGAACTTCATGACGAACCTGCAGGACGGACCGTCATAGACACGACAGACCGTCACAAGCTTCGTAACCCCACACTTGGTCAGACTTCCCCATCTTCCTTCAGCAGCTGCACTACGCTGCCACCTACGGACCGTTGCAAGCACGACAGACCGTCATAAGCTCCGTAAGTGGTCTCTTCTACATTTCTTCACTCAAAATCTCCCATTCAGCTTTGGACAGATTTCCTGCAAAATAAAGAGAAACTTATATAAAAATTAGCACAAAAAGACTTTCGGACACACTAAACTTAAGGAAAAAGTATTAATTATACCGTGAAACCACGGTATATCAACACCCTCAACTTAAATTTATTGTTTGTCTTCAAGCGACGCACTATGACTCACTACACAATCTTTGTACAATAGTATTCATGTTTTATCCTTTGGCTATGAATCCAGATTAATTTCATCAAATCTATGCATGCTATCACTATTAGGCTTGAATTTTGTGGGATCAGAACATGACACAGACTCACCATGCATTAACACCTATCCTCTTCAATTTCTCACCAACGTGCTAACAATTTTGGTATTGCAACTAGTGTCCTCACTTTGAAACAAAATCCTCATTTTTCACACAATGATTTTAGTTTGAGTATTAGGATTATTTTTTCAATACTCACTCTCAGAACAAAGTCACACTCATTCATACCTATTGCCATAAGCCTGCCCTGATTTTCACTGCCTTAAGTTCGCTATACAACCCTTAGGATCACGATAGGACTTTCTTAGCTATTAACATAGGCTCAAGGTCAGGTAAGGTATATTTAGGTATACTTTAGTGACTTTTTGTCCTCCTTGACATATCAGCTAAACCTTCCACTTTCTATCATTTTATCTCGCCCAGTTTCTCATATTCTTTCACCTTGCTATTTTCTCTTCTTTCTTCATTTGTGTAAGTGACTCTCTTCTTTTCTTGCTTGTATTTCTTATTCATTTTTCTTTTTCTTTACTTTTGTTTTCAACTAATTCTTGAGTCACTTTACTTTTGTTCTTCAAGTAGGGTATATTTAGGTATACTTTAGTGACTTTTTGCTCAGATTATTTGGGAAAAAGAAGGATAAATTTCATTTAGTTTCTTTTATTTAGGCTAGAAATGGGCTATATTGAATAAGGGTCTATGATCCTTTCCTAATTGTCTATTATATCTTACCTTTAGCAGGACTAACCAGGCAAGTTCTAGCTCAGTACCAATAGTGGACTATTCAAATTTTCTTCACACTCACTTGACATCTCATCACTATACCAGATTATCAGACACCTAGTTCGAATTTAAGACTTAGGATAATGCAATGGTGTAACTCTATTTCACGCTTAGAGCCACACAATTATCAGTTACTATGCCTAGTCATGCATCATTTTACAGTTTATCAGGATATCATTTTAGCCATCATGCTTTAGACATAAACTATGTACAAAAGATATAAACATGCCGGTTGAACAGAAAAAGCAATCAGTCTTTTGGGGAAAAAGAACATAGGCAAGAAAACCCCAAAAGAGGATAGTGAATTGGGCTACTCAGACTTCACCCTAACGCTCACTTTCCATTTACCCCACCCCCAACAAAAAGACATGCAATTGTCCCCAATGCATAAAAAAATTGAAATAAGAGAGTGGTAGGTGAAGCAAACCTGGGGCGCAAAGCGCCGACAATCAGCACGGACCGTTGTGATTATGACGGTCCGTCGTCGATGTCCGTCGTGGGACACTTAACAAAAAAATGGAGACCCTTAAGAGAGGGGTCTCTGACCGCCATGACGGTTATGCAGGACAAACCGTCGAGAGTATGACGGTCCGTCGTAGATGTCCGTTGGAGGACACTTAGAAAATGTGAGAGACCTTTAGGAATAGGGTCTCTGACAACCAGCACGGTTGTGCAGGACGGACCGTCGAGAGCACGACGGTCCGTCGCATGTGTCCGTTGGTGACGGTTTCAGAGTGATCTTCTGCAGAATTACCTGGTGATGTGCCTGCAAATTTAAAACTCATTAGTATAGAATGCTACCATTACTAGAAAGAATAAAAGAGAAAAAAAACTATAAGTATTGGGTTGCCTCTCAACAAGCGCCTGATTTAACGTCGCGGCACGACTGAGGACACTTGATTACTCAGCCTTCATCAAGATGGTTTGCTTCTATTACTTTATTCCCCAATGCTTTATGCTCAAAATAGAGTTTTACTCTATCTCTATTCCTCTTAAACCGCACTCCCTCCTTGGCTTTTAACTCAACTGCTCCATGAGGGAATACTTGGGTAATCAAGTAAGGGCCAGTCCATTTGGACTTGAGCTTGCCCGGAAGACAAGGCACCCCAGAACTGTCTACAAGCACCAAATCCCCAACCGTAAACTCTTGTTTTGCATTTTTTTGTTCAGTCTCCTTCTTCATCTTTTCTTTGTGGGATATGGCAGATACCGATTGGAGCTCACCACTCTACCTCATGGTCCTACAAATGTTGAAGGTCGCTTCTTCATTATTCAACCGTAATGTCATCTATCCCTTCTCCATATCAACCGATGCTCTACCTTTAGCAAGGAATGGCCTCCCAAGAATGATAGGTACTTCAAAATCGACCTCACAATCAAGAATAACAAAATCAGCCGGAAAGATGAATGACTCCACTTTTACTAGCACATCATGGAGTATCCCTATAGGCCGTTTCACTGTCCGATCAGCCATCAGTAGCCGCATCGCAGTGGATTTTGGATCCCCCAAACCCAATTTCTTATAAATCGAGAAGGGCATGAGATTTATGCTTGCCCCCAGATCACATAATGCTTTCGCAAAATGTAATGACCCAACTGTACAAGGAATAGTGAACGCACCAGGATCTTCTTTCTTTTGTACGAGGGATCTTGTAGCAATAGCACTACAATGCTGCAGTCTATTATCATCCTAGAAAGTGACCGATCTTTTCTTGGTGCCTAGATCTTTCATAAATTTGGCATAACCGGGCATTTGTTCTAGAGCTTCTACCAAAGGGACATTGATAGAAAGTTGCTTCAACATTGTTATGAAACACCGATATTTACCATCCTCGGTATTTTTCACTAATATCTGAGGGAAGGGTGGTGGTGGCCTAGGCATTGGAATTACCTTGATAGGTACTTCTGCATCTTTTCCATTACTTTTCTCTATTTCACCACTACCCTTTACCACATTTTCCTCAGTAGATGGCATAGGTGGGTCAATGGTTTGCTTACCACCCAGAGTAGTGATTGTCATACAGTGCGCATCATTCTTTGGATTTTGGACAGTGTTGCTAGGAAGAGTGCCCGGTTGCCGTGTGTTCACTGTCGCAGATAATTGAGCCTCTTGCAATTCGATCTGTTTAATCGAAATTGCATGTGTATCATATTTTTTCCCAATACTAGCTAAATCACACCTCAACTCTTTAATGTGTTCATCACTAGTGTCGAACCTCCTCATCATTTTGTGCAACATATCCTCAACTCGCGCCATACTATCTCCACCATCCCTAGGAGTAACTTCACGATTTTGAAGAGGGACATAGGGCCCATTCCTTATGTTTCTATTAGCATAGTTACCCCAGTTAAAGTTGTTGTCGCGGTTGTAGTTTCCATCTCGGATATAATGACCCTCACGGTTGTCGTTACCATAGTTCCGACCTTGATTCCCTTGACCTTGGCGCCAGTTATCCTGATTTGAGCCTTGGGCGCTTGGTCGGAAACCCCCCTTATGCTCATTCACTACATAAGTGTCCTCCGCATAATAGCACTCATCATTAGGAGGTGGTGGTTTAGCCAATTAGTTGATTGCTTTTATCTTTTCTGCACCCCCTATGACATGTTTTAGTACCAACTCAAGCTCAGTTCTTATCTGAGCCATTTCTTCTCGAATCTCAAATGTGACTGGGTTGTGAGTGGATTGTACTGCGAAGGTGTTTCTCCCTGTATCAGACTTCCTAGTACTCCAAGCTTTGTTATTCCGGGAGATTTTCTCTAATTTTTAAGCAATCTCAGCATAAGGGAATTCTCCATAAGATCCACCTGCTATAGTGTCCAACACCGCTTTGTTGTTA
Organism: Solanum arcanum; assembly: GCA_027789145.1. Classification (NCBI taxonomy): domain Eukaryota; kingdom Viridiplantae; phylum Streptophyta; class Magnoliopsida; order Solanales; family Solanaceae; genus Solanum; species Solanum arcanum. The sequence continues at coordinate 18,037,664 of CM050935.1, forward strand.
TCATCATGTCCCCGATAGAAGTATTGCTTCAGTGACTCATCATCTATACGGTGATTTGGAACATTTCTCAAGAATGAGGTGAATCTATCCCAAGAACTACTAACTGACTCTCCTGGTAGTGCCACAGAGTTATTCACTCTGTCTTTGTGGTTTAGTTTCTTGGAGACTAGATAGTAGCGTGCTAAGAAGACATCCCTTAGTTGGTTCCAAGTGAAGATTGAATTGTATGGGAGCTCAGTGAACCACATAGCCGCTTCTCCCGTCAGTGAGAGAGGAAATACACTGGGACCTATTACATCTAAATCCAAATCAGGCCTCCCTACACAGCTTTTACACACTGCGCTTACCTTAGCTATATGGGCATGTGGATCCCCTCAGAAGGTAGCCCTGAAAACAAACCTCTGGCAGTGAGCATTTGCATCAGGCTACTAGTTACCACAAAAGTGTGCCCTGTGGGTGGAGGAGGCAAGATAAGTGGCCCATCCGAGTCTGCTATGTTATCATACCCTCCGTAGTATGCTTGGGGACGTGGAACGGGATTTTGTCCCCTCTGTTTATGTTCACCCGGAGCATTAGGTAACATCTGACCATAAACATCAATCGGAGCTGGGATATTCTGGTTCGGATCCTCATCATTTATTCCCAAGTTTCGATTCATATTGCGCAGTGTACGCTCTAACTCATGATCGTAGGGAAACAAGGGTTCTCTCCTCTCTATGTATTTGGCATACAAGGAGGATAGTTCAAAAAAGAGATCAAAAACAATAAAACAAAGTAAAATCAAGAAAATATCATTTAAACTATAGTAATAAGTTCAAGTTAATCTAAAGCTAGATTCCCTGGCAACGACGCTAAAATTTGATACGCTCAAACTTACTTCTCAAATAAGAAGTAAAGTGGTCGTGTCAAGTAAATAACCCAACTAGTGAGGTTGGGATCGTTCCCACGAGGAAAATAGTCTAGACTTAACTTCAACCTGTTATTACTATTGTTTGGTCAATGAATTCCTTGGAAAGTAAAAACATAAAAAGGGGGTTTATATTTCTAAATGAGTGAAAATAAATAACAAACTTGAAAGAGACACTTAATAGCTTTGACAGTTAGATTTTAATCAATTAATCAAAGTAACTAGGGTTTACGTGTTCCCCACAGTTTCATAACTTGATAATTCTAACTATAACAATTCTTTCCTAGTATCTTGCATGCAAAGTGATAAGTTATGTATTTCTAAATCCTTGGTGTGGCATCTAGAGAATCTCACTCCGCACCTTGGTCCAGCTACGTGTGTTGCTATCCTAACCCTTATCCTTACCTCATATTAAGCATCGTACTCGATATTTGACTAAGTTATTACCTCGTACCAATCAATACTAGCCTATTAGATTGTAAACACTAAATCTATGTTAATAATTCTTTTCCTATTATCTACCTCCTTGGTCCGGCAAGTAGCATTAAGGAGAGTTCTAACGTTGGCCATTCGTTAAAAGGACTTCTAAGCGAAAGAATTATTAATACATGCAAGACACTATTCTAGAATTGTTATTTTAGTTAGGGTTTATGTCATTATTTGTCTATGGTTCCCACAACCCTAGTTATGGAGTTTAGTTACTCATAGCCATAAACACAATATTCAAATATAGTAGATAAGAATTCATGTACTTACTTCAATGAGAAAGACTAAAATCCAAAAGTTTTCTTGATTAATCTCCAAAAATCACTCGCAAGAATCTCAAAGTAATCAACAATCTCACAAAAAGTCTAATGATTATCAAGAATCTCACCATACAATGTTTTCCAAAATAGAGTTTAACACTCTAAGAGTCTAACTATCTGGTGTCTAACCTCAAAAACGAGTTTTTTTGAACTATTTATAAAAAAATAAAAAACCTAATTAAACAAGGATTCTAATTGTTGGAAATCTGCCAAAAAGCAGCTGGGTCGACGGACCTCGTGACGGACCGTCGTGGTAACGACGGACCGTCATGGTCACGACGGACCGTCATGGACTCCGTCGTCCCATACTTGTGCAATTTCTTCTGTTGCTCTCTTCACCACCCTCGATGGCAAGTATGACGAACCGTTATAGGCACAACGGTCAGTCGAGGGTCTTCATTCTAAAACACTTCAACTCTTGGAATCTGGGTACTGGGATCACTTCAGCAGCTGCATTGCGCTGCCACCTAGGGACAGTCGCAAGCACGACGGACCGTCATAAGCTCCGTAAGTGGTCTCTTCTGCATTTCTTTGCTCAAAATCTCCCATTTAGCTTTGGACAGATTTCCTGCAAAACAAAGAGAAACTTATATAAAAATTAGCACAAAAAGACTTTCGGACACACTAAACTTAAGGAAAAAGTATTAATTATACCGTGAAACCACGATATATCAACACCCTCAACTTAAATTTGTGGTTTGTCCTCAAGCGACGCACTATGACTCACTACACAATCTTTGTGCAATAGTATCCATGTTTTATCCTTTGCAATCATTTGGCTATCAATCCCGATTAATCTCATCAAATTTATGCATGCTATCACTATTAGGCTTGAATTTTGTGGGATCAGAACATGACACAGACTCACCATGCATTAACACCTATCCTCTTCAATTTCTCACCGAGGTGCTAACATTTCCGGTATTGCAACTAGTGTCCTCACTTTGAAACAAAATCCTCATTTTCACACAATGATTTTAGTATGAGTATAAGGATTATTTTTTCAACACGCACTCTCTGAACAAAGTTACACTCATTCATACCTATTGCCATAAGCTTGCCCTTATTTTCACTGCCTTAAGTTCGCTATACAACCCTTAGGATCACGATAGGACTTTCTTAGCTATTAACATAGGCTCAAGGTCAGGTAAGGTATATTTAGGTATACTTTAGTGACTTTTTGTCCTCCTTGACATATCAGCTAAACCTTCCACTTTCTATCATTTTATCTCGCCCAGTTTCTCATATTCTTTCACCTTGCTATTTTCTCTTCTTTCTTTATTTGTGTAAGTGACTCTCTTCTTTTCTTGCTTGTATTTCTTATTCATTTTTCTTTTTCTTTACTTTTGTTTTCAACTAATTCTTGAGTCACATTACTTTTGTTCTTTCTCTCTCTTTGTTCTTTCAACCCCACTTTCCAGAGCATTCCTCATAGTAGCCACCCTCAACTCATGGTTTTCCCATGAGTCAAGGTACACAATACCCAAAGTTGGGTCAGGGCCATAACGAAGATTGTTTATGCATTAGCCACCCTCAACTTATGCTTTTGGCATAAGTTGAGGTGAACATGTCCAAGGAGGGACCAGGGCCAACACATTGTTCCCAGAAAAGATCAGTTGGGGTGAATAAGAAAGGTCTAATTTTAAGCTCAGATTATTTGGATAAAAGAAGGATAAATTTCATTTAATTTCTTTTATTTAGGCTAGAAATAGGCTATATTGAATAAGGGCCTATGATCCTTTCCTAATTGTCTATTACATCTTACTTTTAGCAGGACTAACCAGGCAAGTTCTAGCTCGGTACCAATAGTGGACTATTCAAATTTTCCTCACACTCACTTGACATCTCATCACTATACCAGATTATCAGACACCTAGTTCGAATTTATGACTTAGGGTAATGTAATGGTGTAACTCTATTTCATGGTTAGAGCCACACAATTATCAGTTACTATGCCTAGTCATGCATCATTTTACAGTTTATCAGGATATCATTTTAGCCATCATGCTTTAGACTTAAACTATGTACAAAAGATATAAAAATGCCGGTTCAACAGAAAAAGTAATCAGTCTTTTGGGGAAAAAGAACATAGGCAAGAAAACCCCAAAAGAGGATAGTGAATTAGGCTACTCAGACTTCGCCCTAACACTCACTTTCTATTTACCCCACCCCTAACAAAAAGACATGCAATTGTCCCCAATGCATAAAAAAATTGAGATACAAGAGTGTTTGGTGAAGCAAACCTGGTGCACAAAGCACCGACAATTAGCACGGACCGTTGTGATTATGACGGTCCGTCGTCGATGTCCGTCGTGGAACACTTCACAAAAAAATGGAGACCCTTAAGAGATGGGTCTCTGACCGCCATGACGGTTATGCAGGACGAACCGTCGAGAGTATGACGGTCCATCGTAGATATCCGTTGGAGGACACTTAGAAAATGTGAGAGACCTTTAGGAATAGGGTCTCTGACAACCAGCACGGTTGTGCAGGACGGACCGTCGAGAGCCCGACGGTTCGTTGCATGTGTACATTGGTGACTATTACAGAGTGTTCTTCTGCAGAATTTCCTGGTGATGTGCCTCCAAATTTAAAACTCATTAGTAGAGAAAGCTACCATTACTAGAAAGAATAAAAGAGAAAAAAAACTATAAGTATTTGGTTGCCTCCCAACAAGCGCCTGATTTAACATCGCGGCACGACTGAGGTCACTTGATTACTCAGCCTTCATCAAGATGGTTTGCCTCTATTACTTTATTCCCCAATGCTTTATGCCCAAAATAGAGTTTTATTCTATCTCTATTCCTCTTAAACCACACTCCCTCCTTGGTTTTTAATTCAACTAATCCATGAGGGAATACTTGGGTAATCAAGTAAGGGCCAGTCCATTTGGACTTGGGCTTGCCCAGAAGACAAGGCACCCCAGAACTGTCTACAAGCACCAAATCCCCAACCATAAACTCTTGTTTTGCATTTTTTCTGTTCAGTCTCCTTCTTCATCTTTTCTTTATGGGATATGGCAGATACCGATTAGAGCTCACCACTCTGCCTCATGGTCCTACAAATGTTGAAGGTCGCTTCTTCATTATTCAACTAAAATGTCATATGTCCCTTCTCCATATCAACTAATGCTCTACCTGTAGCAAGGAATGACCTCCCAAGAATAATAGGCATTTCAAAATCGACCTCACAATCAAGAATAACAAAATCAGCCGGAAAGATGAATGACTCCACTTTTACTAGCACATCATGGAGTATCCCTATAGGTTGTTTCATTGTCTGATCAGCCATTAGTAGCCGCATCGCAGTGGGTTTGTGATTCCCAAACCCAATTTCTTGTAAATAGAGAGGGGTATGAGATTCATGCTTGCCCCCAGATCACATAATGCTTTTGCAAAATGTAATGACCCAACTGTACAAGGAATAGTGAATGCACCAGGATCTTCTATCTTTTGTACGAGGGATCTTGTAGCAATAGCACTACAATGCTGCAGTCTATCATCATCCTCGAAAGTGACTGATCTTTTCTTGGTGACCTGATCTTTCTTAAATTTGGCATAAACGGGCAGTTGTTCTAGAGCTTCTACCAAAGGGACGTTGATAGAAAGCTGCTTCAGCATTGTTATGAAACGCTGGTATTTACCATCCTCGGTCTTTTTCACTAATCTCTGAGGGAAGGGTGGTGGTGTCCTAGGCATGAGAATTACCTTGATAGGTAATTCTGCATCTTTTCCATTACTTTCCTCTGCTTCACCACTATCCTTTACCACATTATCATTATCCTTTCTCACATTTTCCTCAGTAGATGGCATTGGTGGGTCTATGGTTTGCTTACCCCCCTAGTAGTGATTGCAATACAGTGCACATTATCCTTGGATTTTGGAAAGTGTTGCTAGGAAGAGTGCCCGATTGCCGTGTGTTCACTATCGCAGATAATTAGGCCAGTTGCAATTCGATCTGTTTAATCAAAATTGCATGTGTATCAACTTTTTGCCCAATACTAGCTAAATCATACCTCAACTCTTTAATGTGTTCATCACTAGTGTCGAACCTCCTCATCATTTTGTGCAACATATCCTCAACTTGCGCCATACTATCTCTTCCATCTCTAGGAGTAACTTCACATTTTTGAGGAGGGACATAAGGCCCATTCCTGTCGTTTCTATTAGCATAGTTACCCTTGTTAAAGTTGTTGTCGCGGTTGTAGTTTCCATCTCGGACATAATGACCCTTACGGTTGTAGTTACCATAGTTCCGACCTTGATTCCCTTGACCTTGGCGCCAGTTATCCTGATTTGAGCCTTGGGCGCTTGGTCAGAAACCCCCCGTCTGTTCATTCACTACATAAGTGTCCTCCGCATAATAGCACTCATCATTAGGAGGTGGTGGTTTAGCCAATTAGTTGACTGCTTTTATCTTTTCTGCACCCCCTGTGACATGTTTTAGTACCAACCCAAGCTCAGTTCTCATCTGAGTCATTTCTTCACGAATCTCATTTGTGGGTGGGTTGTGAGTGGATTGTACTGCAAAGGTGTTTCTCCCTGTATCAGACTTCCTAGTACTCTAATTTTTAAGCAATCTCAGCATAAGGGCATTCTCCATAAGATCCACCTGCTATAGTGTCAAACACCGCTTTGTTTTTATCATCTTGTCCCCGATAGAAGTATTGCTTCAGTGACTCATCATCTATACGGTGATTTGGAACACTTCTCAAGAATGAGGTGAATCTATCCCAAGAACTACTAACTGACTCTCCTGGTAGTGCCACAAAGTTATTCACTCTGTCTTTGTGGTTTAGTTTCTTGGAGCCTGGATAGTAGCGTGCTAAGAAGACATCCCTTAGTTGGTTCCAAGTGAAGATTGAATTGTATGGGAGCTCAGTGAACCACATAGCCGCCTCTCCCGTCAGTGAGAGAGGAAACACTCTGGGACCTATTACACATAAATCCAAATCAGGCCTCCCTACACAGCTTTTACACACTGCCCTAACCTTAGCTATATGGGCATGTGGATCCCCTCAGAAGGTAGCCCTGAAAACAAACCTCTGGCAGTGAGCATTTGCATTAGGCTACTAGTTACCACAAAAGTGTGGCCTGTGGGTGGAGGAGGCAAGATAAGTGGCCCATCCGAGTCTCCTACGTTATCATACCCTCTGTAGTATGCTTGGGGCCGTGGAACGGGATTTTGTGCCCTCTGTTTATGTTCACCCGGAACATCAGGTAACATCTGACCATAATCATCAACCGGAGCTGGGATATTCTGGTTCGGATCCTCATCATTTATTCCCAAGTTTCGATTCATATTGCGCAGTGTACGCTCTAACTCATGATCGTAGGGAAACAAGGGTTCTCTTCCTCTCCGTGTATTTGGCATACAAGGAGGATAGTTCAAAAAAGAGATCAATAACAATAAAACAAAGTAAAATCAAGAAATATCAACTAAAATATAGTAATAAGTTCAAGTTAATCTAAAAGCTAGATTCCCCGACAACGACGTCAAAATTTGATACGCTCAAACTTACTTCTCAAATAAGAAGTAAAGCGGTCGTGTCAAGTAAATATCCCAACTAGTGAGGTTGGGATCGTTCCCACGAGGAAAATAGTCTAGACTTAACTTCAACCTGTTATTACTATTGTTTGGTCAATGACTTCCTTGGAAAGTAAAAACATAAAAAGAGGGTTTATATTTCTAAATGAGTGAAAATAAATAACGAACTTGAAAGAGACACTTAACAGCTTTGACAGTTGGATTTTAATCAATTAATCAAAGTAACTAGGGTATACGTGTTCCCCACAGGTTCATAACTAGATAATTTTAACTATAACAATTCTTTCCTAGTATCTTGCACGCAGAGTGATAAGTTATGTATTTCTAAATCCTTGGTCTGGCATCTAGAGAATCTCACTCCGCACCTTGGTCCAGCTACGTGTGTTGCTATCCTAACCCTTATCCTTACCTCATATTAAGCATCGTACTCGATATTTGACTAAGTTATTACCTCGTACCAATCAATACTAGCCTATTAGATAGTATACACTAAATCTATGTTAATAATTCTTTTCCTATTATCTACCTCCTTGGTCCGGCAAGTAGCATTAAGGCAAGTTCTAACGTTGGCAATCCGTTAAAAGGACTTCTAAGCGAAAGAATTATTAATACATGCAAGACACTATTCTAGAATTGTTATTTTAGTTAGGGTTTATCTCATTATTTGCCTATGGTTCCCACAACTCTAGTTATGGAGTTTAGTTACTCATAGCCATAAACACAATATTCAAATATAGTAGATAAGAATTCATGTACTTACTTCAATGAGAAATAGTATCCAAAAGTTTGCTTGATTAATCTCCAAAAATCACTTGCAAGAATCTCAAAGTAATCAATAATCTCACAAAAAAGTCTAATGATTATCAAGAATCTCACAATACAATGTTTTCCAATACGGAGTTTAACAATCTAAGAGTCTAACTATCTGGTGTCTAACATCAAATACGAGGTTTTTTGACCTATTTATAAAAAACAAAAACCTAATTAAATAAGGATTCTAATTGCTGGAAATCTGCCAAAACGCGGCTGGGTCGACGGACCTCACGACGGACCATCGTGGTCACGACGGACCGTCATGGACTCCGTCGTCCCATACTTGTGCAATTTCTTCTGCTGATCTCTTCACCACCCTTGACGGCAAGTATGACGGACCGTCATAGGCACAACGGTCCGTCGAGGGTCTTCGTTCCAAAACACTTCAACTCTTCGAATCTAGGTACTGGGATCACTTCTCTAAACTTAATGACGAACCTGCAGGACGGACCGTCATAGACACGACGGACCGTCACAAGCTTTGTAACCCCACACTTGGTCAGACTTCCCCATCTTCCTTCAGCAGCTGCACTACGCTGCCACCTACGGACCGTCGCAAGCACGAAGGACCGTCATAAGCTCCGTAAGTGGTCTCTTCTGTATTTCTTCGCTCAAAATCTCCGCATTCAGCTTTGGACAGATTTCCTGCAAAACAAAGAGAAACTTATATAAAAATTAGCACAAAAAGACTTTCGGACACACTAAACTTAAGAAAAAAGTATTAATTATACCGTGAAACCACGGTATATCAACTGTTCCTAAAAGTGGTAATCTTTCACAACAATCATTTCTAAAATGGCAGGAAATTTAAATTAAATGGAAAAGTTTTTTTTTAAATCAAACGGGTCGTGCGTGGATCTGAGTCGGGTCGAGTTAATCAACTAAAAAGTTGAAACATTTCGATTAATTTCAAGTAAATAACTGATAACATTTCTGTTATCAACTAAATAATTGAGAACATTTTGGTCATTTAATTTAATTATTTAAATAATTATAACAAACTTCTTCCAAAAAATAATCTCTCGATCGATCATTTTCCAAAGCCAAATTGAAAGTTGAAGTCGAAGCGAAAGTCGAGCCGAGCGACGATGACACGATGGCATGAGGGGGGTCTCTCTTTCCTACCCCTTTAACAATTAATAGGAGTGTTTCTATATTCAAACTCTTCTATTTTTCTTTCCACCACTAATGAGGGACAATGCCTTTTCATTAAAGCATAAGAGGATTTTTCAAGTTCCCAACTCTTCATGTTCTCTTTCCATCTGTTTCCGATCAATTCTTGCTATATATCCAAAAATCCCCCACATTGATGGGGAATGGTTATAACATAGGTATGCACAGAGAAATGTGTACTTTACAGGCAAGTATTAATTGCATCTAGATAAGTAGGTTTCCCCTTGGACTTTTCATAGTGAACGTATGTCAGATATACTCGGTCAATCGGTAGATGCGATATCTTTGAACTGTTGAGCTTTGGTGAATACCTAGAAAACCATATGTCACACAATTAACCCTTAATTGTTTATGGTTCTTACGGTTGTGCTCATTTCATCCATCAACACCTCCTGGTTTCATGAGTATATATAGAATAGGATTTTGACAAAAAATTCTCTTTGAATGGCTTATACTTCACACTCACATAGGTGATTTCTAATCATGTCATCTCGTAGATACACTATTTGATAAAATCTGTCAAACTCAGCAAGTCATTAAGAACTTAAGCTTTCTTAACTCATAAACAAGCCTTAAAGTCTTAACCTTGTTCCTGAACATTGTCTTCATCATGAGAATGGATTTAGTTAATTGACAATGTCGAACCGTTAGCCACAAATTTGATTTTCTCCTTGAGTCTAGCTCTTGGGATCTGCAGTCTTCTAGATAGAGTTACTGTCATGCCGACTTGTCCTAAGTCGTAAACCCATTCCCTTAGATGATATTTCAACTAAGTTACACTCCAAGATCATTGCACACAAGTCATCTGCATCTTCCATCTCTTCCACGATGTTTGCTTGACTTTTGCCTTTGTTTTTATCTTTGTCCTTTCTTGGAGCACGACAATCAGAAGACCGATGACCAGCCTTGCCACAATTGTAATAGTTGCCTTTGAATTTCTTCTTGTCCTGTTCTGACTTCTGCCTGTTGGACTTCTTTCTCTTTTTGTCTTTGGTAGGAGATTCTTCAACAATATTAACTCCAATGATTATTGAACTCTTAATACACTCTTTTCTGGCGTTTTTATTATCTACCTCAATCTTGAGCCGAATTACAAAATCTTCAAGTTTCATTTTTTTTAATGTTTGTGCTTTAGATAATTCTTGAAGTTGTTCCATGAAGGAGGCAACTTCTCGATCGTTCCAGTCACTTGAAAAACTTCATTTACTACCATATCTTCAACAATCAAATCATGCAGAATACGTTGAAGTTCCTGCATTTGTGATCCAACAGTTTTACTATCTACATTTTACAGTCTAAAAACTTTGCAACCACAAACTTTTTTAAGCATGCATCTTCTGTCTTATATTTCTTCTCAAGTGCATCCCACAACTCTTTATTGCACTATAGACATTATATAAGTCATCCTCTAAAGCACTCAAAATGTAGCCTTTACATAGAAAGTCTACTTGATTCCATGCTTAAATAATCATGAATTTTTCTCTCTGGCATATCAGCAGCAGGCACTGGAGTTTCGTCACTGGTAAATTTCGGCATATCAAGAGCGGTAAGCCAGAAGAATGTGGCTGCCATCATTTGAAATTCACACCAGTGAACTTACCCGGTTTCTCTGCTTGTGGTACAACAGTTCGGGTTGGTGCAAAATAATCCACAGTAACACCATTGTTTGTCATTTCTGGCAAACAAAAGTCAATACAGTCTTAGTAAGCAATAACTTATAATTCTAGACTTCAAGGAGTATAAAATCACCAAGATTTTTGTCTCCACAAGAAATAAAGATTAATAATAATAAATAATTTTCTTAAGATTGTTGTCAATATGTGTTAGAAAAATCAGAAATACTGATTCTAATAAATTTTGCAAAAACACGAAGTAACAAAAATATACTAAACCAGTAAGAAAGATGAACATAAACTTAAATTACAAAACTAAAATATGTAAAACGTACCAGAATCTTGAAATTTTTATAGGAAAAACATCAAGTCACTGAACTCACAATGTACCCTAGAGGAAATTATCCCCCTCCAGTATACGAGGTTTGATTTGGAATATGTCCTCCCTGGGTAAAATGATCTCAATCACCAGCGTATAGATATCGAAAACTCTGGTGTCAGCGAACTACTCAATAACATTAAAGTACACAAAGAAAATTTTTGTGCAGAAGAAGAAGAAGAAAATCAGAAAATTCGTAAGTAAAAATTCTGAAGAGTGAACGGTATTTATAGGCAAAAGGAACAAGTTCCAAAAGATTGCAACCCTTTCAGAATCTACACGATCAGTAATGAAAGTTTGCAACCTTTCAATTAGTACTTATTGTTCCTGAAAGTTGCAAGCTTGTAGAACATTCATTTCCAAAACGACGAAAAATTTGAACAAAACAAGAAAGTTTTTTAAATCAAACAGGTCACGCGCGGATCCGAGTCGAGTCGGGTTAATCAATAAAAAAGTTGAATATTTCGGTGAATTTCAACTAAATAAGTGAAAACGTTTTGTCCATTTAATTTAATTAATTTATTAAATAAATAAATAATTAATACAAATTTTGTCCAAAAAATAATCTCAATATCCATCATTTTCCAAGCCGAAGTCGAGTGAGCGACGACGACGACGCGAGGGAGTCCCTCTTTTCAACCCTTTTAACAATTAATAAAAATGTTTCTATATTTACACTATCCTATTTTTCTTCCACCACGGGTGAGTGACAAATGCCTTTTGATTAAAGCATAAGAGGACTTCTCAAGTTCTCAACTCTTTCCTTTATTTTCTATCAATTCTTGCTACACCCAACATGACTAATGTAAAACCTCTAACAAAATTGCATGTAAGTAAACTAAAGTCATAAACGAAGCTATCAATTGGTGCAGTCAAATAAACATACATAAACAGGTTGGAATAAACTAAGATAAACAACAACCACATTTGGATCTACTTATGTAATTAAATCAAAGTCATGTGTTAAAATATTTCAATGAACAAACTTGAGCCATAACAATGTGTGCGATCAAAATTATGATAGACATCCTAAAATTGGGAATAAAACAATACATGTAATTGTAAGGACTTTACAACATCATGATCAAATTTCGTACAATCATTTCATCTAACTACATAAGAGATTAGAATAAATTTTCGTAAAATATAATTCCCACAAAAGTAGCCGCTACAATCTACTGATTTTCAAAGCTAATTATAATTATTTAATTTTAAAGAATTATGAACTTGAATCCACCAATAAAAATCTCTCTAACTTAAAAGTGTATTTTTTTTTGTGTGTGTATGCACTACTCTTCGGTATCCTTATGATGGTGATGTGTATATATATATATATATATATATATATATATATATATATATATATATATATATATATATATATATATATATATATATATATATATATATATATATATATATATATATATATATATATATATATATATATATATATATATATATATATATATATATATATATATATATATATATATATATATATATATATATATATATATATATATATATATATATATATATATATATATATATATATATATATATATATATATATATATATATATATATATATATATATATATATATATATATATATATATATATATATATATATATATATATATATATATATTTATATTTATATATATATATATATATATATATAGGATTCTCCCTAGCGTGTGTATGTTTTGTGTAGTTGAGGAGATAGTGGGTAAGTGGGGCCATTGGAGAGAAAAGTGGGAAAGTAGGAGAAGAAAGTGAGATTATTTGAAAGCAAAGTGGGATCCGGTGTTTGCAAATAAAGTGGGTACGGGAGGTTGATAGTTTAGGTTTTTCTTTATTTAGGTTATTTTTTTTTTGCTTTAAAAGAATATTAATTAAACATATAAATAATGAATAATATAAAAAAATCTCAACAAATTAAAGGAATATTAAAAATTATATTTTTGTTATGAAACAATATGAAATTAGAAGAAGAAGAAGAAAGTAGGGAGAAGAGAAAAAACTTCTTATTTCTCTTGAAGTATATTTAGGATTCATAGATCTTTCTCCAATCTTCTTTACAATGAAGGAAAACCCTTTATTTATAGGGAAAACCTTACTTGGTCTCCAAGTAGGATTCCTAACCATATCCTACTAGGACTCCACATAATTAGACATTCACTATAATACAAATTGTTTATAACACTCCCCCTTGAATGTCGATAGATTATGTGCCTCGTTAAAACCTTACTAGATAAAATCCAGTGGGAAAAAAATCTGGTGAAGGAAAAAGAGTACACATATCTAATAATACGCATTATGGATGCCTCATTAAAAATCTTACAAGGAAAACCCAATGGGACAAAACCTTGTGAGGGAAAAAGAGTACATCGCGTATTAACTCCCCCTTATGAAAACATCGATTCAGAGACTAGAATCTTCGTTTTCCAAGCTTGTGCATCATCTTCTTGAAAGTTGTAGTTGATAGAGACTTGGTGAATAAATCAACAATAATGTTACTTGAACATACCTCTTGCATGTTTATATCACCATTCTTGGGAGCTCATGAGTAGAAAAATCTTGACGAAATATGTTTTCTTCTATCTACTTTTATGAATCTTTCCTTCAGGGTCAAAGATTTCAGCAAGTTCCTTACTTCAACTTCTTTAAGCAAATAATCTATTGTCAAGAGTTTCAATTCAAGTCATCAACTTGCATGATAATACTTGTATATGCTCTATGCATTTTGAATCTATTTAATCCTTATGAGGATGATAAACAAGTTTTTCAAAAACTTGTATATGCTTTATATTTTGAACCCATCGGATATTTTCATATCAATTTTGTAAAGTAACAACATTCAATATTAGATGTAAGACATCTTCTAGTGCCTAGATTGCATGTTAAATAAGCTTTACGCTTACCAAGATGCATCATTCCACTTTTCACTTGATAATTATTTCTACAAGAGCATGCTTTAATAGATGTAGAATTTATATCCTCATTATATTTTACAATAATTGCGCGCTACTGTATCAAAGATATCGTCAACGATATATCATTTTGTATTGATTCACAATACGACAAAACTTATTGAGATCTCATCACTTCATTATTTTAGGTAGCTACCCCTATCATGAGGTTTCATAAAATGTTATGTCGTAGGCTCCAAGAGCACATTATCTTCTTATTATGATCATTTTGATTCTTTGATCCTCCCCCCCTTTTCAAGGATTATTTTATTTAGAATTGACTAGTCTATCATAGACTTTATCCTTAAGGGACATTGAATAGGAGTATCTACAACTCTTCTGTTGCTTCTAGTCTCCCCCTTATGTTAGACAAACTAACATATATCTCAATCTTTTGGAGAATCTATCTTTGTGCATCATAGTATATTCATTGATCATATATTGCACATCAAAATTATCAGATGAAAACCATTTGGTCCCTGACCATAAACCAGTTAAAATAAAATTGATCATAACTTATTGATTTGATTCATACAATTATGTTTGTATGTAATATCATATTTCATATAAACATATGAAACTTTATTTTCGTAGACAATGATTTTACTATTTGAGACATGTAGTGTCACATCATCTTGAGTATTTATCATTATTATCAAGATAAATTGTCTTGATTACACATTCTGAAATTGTGCTCTTAACTCAATTATTTTTACACAAACAATTTTGTGAATGTCAAACTACATGTTGACAACAAACGCACATGTGATTATCTTATGGATGCATCTTTTTATCATATCACATGATAGGTGAATGGACCCATATTCACCTTTTATACCTTTCAGAATTTAGAGATTTAATCTCAACATTAGTTGATCCAATCAACTTGTCATGAGAACGAACAACAAAAGAATTCTTGAAGAATCTTCTAGTTTTTCAATGTATGTCCATTACTCAATATGCACATCGTTGGGATGACCAAATTATTCATGCCAACTAATAAAATTATTAGTACTTGTAAACTTCAAGTTTACTACGCCATGTACCTTTTGCTTTAGTAAATTTCTGATTTACTATTATATGACTAAATTTCATTTTTATTACTCCAAGAGTAATTTTCAAATTTATTTCTTCTCAATTACTTTACCCTTTAGGTATGTCTGTAAACATATTATTTGTGTCAATACTTTTGCAAACGTCAAGTTGCGAGATAATTATAGGCACACATGAGACCATATAGAAGAAACATTTATTAGGACCATTAAATGTCTAAACAATCCACTAGGTGGATGACTAGGTCCACAAATATTTGTATACGTTCCTAGAACGCAGAGAATTCAATCTCAACTTTTCTTATGATGGTCTCAAAATTAGCTTGCTTTGTCAACAATCATTAAAAGAAAATTCAAGTCTAGCATGGTGGCTTATCACCTCATTCACTCTGAAGAATGGATCTGTATTTTTACCATTTATCAAAGGCTCTCATTCTTCATGAATGGAACACAATCATCTAAGTACATCAATTTTTGATAACTTAGTATCTCATTCCATATTCATGTGCATCATTTAATCAATTGTCTTCTTTTAGACATTTATGCACTGCTACATTCACATTGGGGAATGGATCTGCTTTAATGAGATATCTTTGATGACTAATTTTATCAAAAACTCATTATTTCCCTTAGTCATCATAATATCATCAATATGGTGCATAGTGACTCAAACTCAACGTCTTATGCCATAAATCAATAAGGGACTTGAATCCAAACATCAAGACTTCTGATGTCTTAACCTCTTGGTGCGATTGGACGTAAATCCATCGTCTTATTCTTTTGGTGTGATAAAACTTAAATTTATCGTCTTACCCACAATGAGGCTCAACCTCAAGCCTTTAAAATAATTGCAATTTCATCACTTTTGATGATCATTAATATGATCACATATTATAATTACACATAAAATTGAGAATATTGATTTCTTATAATCAACACTAGCAGTTAATAGATAAGTTTAATGGATCACGTACCTCATATAAAGATTGAAAACATATCTTTCACTATATTGTGCTTATTTAATTATTAAAATAAATTAAGAAATTCTCTTCCCAGTCGGTTAAAATTAAACGTATAAAAAGTCGACAAGTCTCTTTAAATACTTACTTTAGAGGGTACCTCCATATCTTTTACATAAGTAATTATAAAATAAAGATAAATCCTACCTTGAAGATATAAGAACCTTATTTCATAAGGTATGCAAGATATCTTTTTGCACTTTTCCCGTCTTCTTCATAATTCTTTAAGAATAGAACAATCGTGCTGATAACGTGTTATGAAACTATATGAAATTAGAAGAAGAAGAAGAAAGTAGGGAGAAGAGAAAAAACTTCTTATTTCTCTTGAAGTATATTTAGGATTCATAGATCTTTCTCCAATCTTCTTTACAATGAAGGAAAACCCTTTATTTATAGGGAAAACCTTACTTGGTCCCCCAAGTAGGATTCCTAACCATATCCAACTAGGACTCCACATAATTAGACATTCACTATAATACAAATTGTTTATAACAATTTTATTATTTTTACAAAAATAATAATAAAACTATCAGCGAAAATAGCCCGCAAAAGCAAGTAACTTAAAATTTAGAACTCTATCCCTCATATAATCCTTAAGCATAAACATAGAAACTGATTTTTATATTTAAACTTATTATTTATTTAGTTTCTAACAATCTTTGACTCATTCTTGCATGTTATATGATATTATAACAAAATCACATAGTATATATATATATATATATATATATATATATATATATATATATATATATATATATATATATATATATATATATATAATGTTTAATTATATTTTTCTTTAATAAAAAAATAAAAAATAAATATATCAACAACTTAAATGTATTAAAAATATTTTTTAAATATCTTAAAATAAATTTACTAAAACAAGACAAAAAAATCAAAATATCTAATTTAGCCTAAAATAAATATTTCAAGTGTAATGCGTTATGTTCGGTAAAAATTACGTGTCTACAATCGTTGTAAGGTATAAGACAATATTGGAAGCATGGGTGAGACGTTGTATCATCAAACACCTCATAGTGATGATTGTCGATTACATAATTTTCTAGTAAAGAGTAACTTATTGTATTTTTTATACATATCTTTAATTAGTATCTTTCATTTGTGAAGTTTTAGAGGGTGTTTGATTTGCCTTAAAAGTTGTCAAACCTACTTTTAAGTTGATTTTTGACTTCTCGAAATGTTTGACAAATATAAATGTCACGACCCAAATCGAGTCGCGAGTGGCACCCACACTTATCCTACTATGTGAGCGAACCAACCAATCTAAACCCGAACATTTCAACCATAATAAACAGAAAAATAATGCGGAAGACTTAAAACTCATTAATATAACAAATAAATAACTTCTAAAACTCAAACTTATCATTATACCCAAAATCTGGAAGTCATCATCACAAGAACATCTACCCCGAATTACTAATTCTAAGAGTATCTAGAAAGCTAGAGTAAATATAAAACTAGTCCATGCCGAAACTTCAAGGCATCAAGACATGAAGAAGAAGATCCAGTCCAAGCTAGAAGCGTTAGCTCACCCTGAAATCCAGTGTAATGAAGACTGGCTAGAGTTGTGGTTGAGTTGAAGACGACGGTACGTTTGCTGTACTCCACAAATAACAAAGAAAGAAACATACAAGTAGGGGTCAGTACAAACACAAGTACTGAGTAGATATCATCGGCCAACTCAAAATAGAAAATAGTATATATAAGATAATATCATAAATCAACTACAATACTCAACATGCGGCATTTTCAGATACCATATCCCTTGGTCACAACACCAAGCACATCAATGAGGACTCACGCCTCCCCATCATAGTCATTTGGGAATTAGGTTCATTAGATTGAGTATATTAACATCTTTCAAGATTCATTATCTTTATCTCTCTCGTGTCGATACGTGACACTCCGCTCCATATACTATCCTGGTGTCGGAACGTGACACCCAATCCATATTCTATCCTGGTGTTGAAACGTGGCACTCCGATCCATGTACAATCCTGGTACCGGAACGTGGCACCCGATCCATATACTATCCTGGTGTCGGAACGTGACACTCCGATCTGGTACCGGAACGTGGCACCCGATCCATATACTATCCTGGTGCCGGAACGTGACACTCCGATCCTCATATACTATCCTGGTACCGGAACGTGGCACCCGATCCATATACTATCCTGGTGTCGGAACGTGACACTCCGATCCTCATCATACTATCCTGGTGCCGGAACGTGACACCCGATCCCCTAATCTCACTACATGTTCATCAAGCCTTCTTTTATACCAAGGCATCATCATTAACAAAGTAGATTAGGGTTTTCAAGATTTAGGATTCAATAGCTTCATCATGCTTATTTTATCACAATTATATAATCACATTCATGCAAGCATACAATTAAGCATATAGAAGGGTTTACAACACTACCCAATACATATCATTCGCTATTAAGATTTTACTACGAATAGCATAAACCATAACCTACCTCCACCGAATATTAGTGATCAAGCAAGAAAATTCCCCAAGCTTTGTTCTCCTCTTCGTTTCTCCTCTCTCTTGATCGTTCTTCTCCCTCTCTTTGTTCTTTCTATTTTTCTTATTCAACCCTCCTTCTTTTACCCTAATTAGCATATAATTAAGTATAAACGATGATGAATCAACCCAATAATTAATTCAAGGTTATCTCCTTTAACCCTCAAGTAGTTAAGTTATTAACATTAACCCACTAAATTTATAATTATAGCAGGAATAGTCCAAAACGCCCCTTAAAATATTTAACAGAAATCCGACCCAGCCTGGGATTATGCAGTCTGTGACGGCCCGTGGCTCGCGACAGTCCGGCCCCGCCGCTCACACTGAGTTCAGAGACTCAATTCCCTGAAGAGTCTGTGACGGTCCGTCGTGCCCACGACGGTCCGTCGTTTCATGTCGTCACGAAGTTCAGAGAGTTGATTTCAGTACCCAAATTTCAAAATTCTAAGTGTTTTGGAACGATCAGCGAGTTTTTTCAGAAATAAAATCTGCTGCTCAAAACGACTAAACAGGTTATTACAATAGATACCAATTTATCCATCGTTTGTCCTCGAACGATCATAAGAAGAAAAGCAAGAGCGAAAAGGAGTACCTGAATCTGTAAACAGGTGTGGGTATCTTTCTTGCATATCCGCCTCCTTCTCCCAAGTGGCTTCTTCGACTGGTCGATTCTTCCATTGAACTTTGATAGATGCAATTTCCCTTGACCTCAACTTGCGAACTTCTCTATCTAAAATAGCAACAGGCTCCTCCTCATAAGACAAATTCTCATCAAGCAAAACTGAATCCCTACGAATAATATAGTTTCCATTCCCATGGTATCTTTTCAACATAGACACATGGAATACCGGATGAAGCCCTGACAGTCCTGGGGGCAAGGCTAATTCATAAGCTACCTCCCCCACGCGCTTCAGAACTTCAAAGGGACCAATATACCTCGGACTAAGCTTACCTCGTTTGCCAAACCGCATCACCCCTTTCATGGGTGAAGCCTTCAGCAAGACTTGCTCACCTTCCATAAACTCCAAGTCTCTAACCTTCCGATCTGCATATTCCTTCTGCCTACTTTGAGCCGCTAAAAGCTTTTCTTGAATGCATTTCACTTTGTCTAAGGATTCCCTCAGAAGGTCTGTACCCCAAGGTCTAACCTCAAATGCATCAAACCACCCAATGGGAGACCTACATCTTCTCCTATACAGTGCCTCAAATGGGGCCATATCGATACTTGAGTGATAGCTATTGTTGTATGAGAACTCCTCTAAGGGTAAGAAGTTATCCCAATGACCTCCTAATTCTATCACACATGCACGAAGCATATCCTCCAATACTTGAATTGTTCGCTTAGACTGACCATCGATCTGAGGGTGAAATGCGGTACTAAGATCCAACCTAGTACCCAATTCAGCATGCAATGTTTTCCAAAACTTAGAAGTAAACTGCGTACCTCTATCGGATATGATGGAAAGTGGAACTCCATGCAATCGAACAATTTCTGAGATGTAAAGTTTGGCTAACTTCTCTGCATTGTAAGTCACCTTGACCGGAATGAAATGATCAGACTTAGTTAATCTGTCAACAATTACCCAAATGGAGTCATACTTACCCATTGTCTTGGTAAGACCAACCACGAAGTCCATTGCAATTTTTTCCCACTTCCATTCAGGAATGGGCATTCTCTGAAGTGTGCCTCCAGGCCTCTGGTGTTCATACTTTACTTGCTGACAATTTGGACATTTGGCAACAAACTCCACAATTTCACGCTTCATTCTACTCCACCAAAAATGTTGCTTTAGGTCACGATACATCTTGGTTGCACCAGGATGTATAGAGTACCTTGAACTATGAGCCTCTGTCAGAATAGTGTTGATCAAATCATCAACGCGGGGTACACGTACCCTTCCCTTAATTCTCAAAACACCTTCCTCATTGATTTTTGCTTCCTTAGCCTCTCCACGTAATACCTTTTCTCGAATCCGAATCAACTTCTCATCGGTAAACTGCTTTCCTTTAATCTGGTCAAGAAAGGAAGATCTTGCCTCCACATAGGCCAAAAATCCTCCCTTCTCATTTACTTCTAGCCTCATAAAGTTATTAGCCAGAGTCTGAACTTCTCTAGCCAATGGGCGTCTAGAAACTTGCAAGTGGGCTAGACTTCCCATGCTTCCTGCCCTTCTACTTAAGGCGTCTGCCACAACATTAGCCTTTCCCGGATGATACAAGATAGTGATGTCTTAGTCCTTCAGTAGTTCCATCCATCTCCTCTGTCTCAAGTTCAAATCTTTTTGGGTAAAAACATACTATAGGCTACGATGATCCGTGTAGACTTCACACTTAACTCCATATAGATAGTGTCTCCATTGCTTTAATGCAAACACTACCGCAGCCAACTACAAATCATGGGTCGGATAATTACGTTCATGCACCTTTAATTGCCTCGAGGCATAAGCAATTACATTCTTCTCTTGCATTAGCACTGCACCCAACCCAGAATAGGATGCATCACAATAAACAATGAAGTTCTTACCTTCCACGGGCAAGGTGAGAATTGGTGCAGTAGTCAACAAAGTCTTGAGCTTCTGAAAACTATCCTCACACTCGTCCGACCATACCAATGGAACATTCTGTTTAGTCAAGTTTGTCAATTGAGAAGCAACAGAAGAGAACCCCTTGACAAATCGGCAGTAGTAACTAGCTAAACCAATAAAGCTCCTTACTTCTGACACATTAGTAGGTCTCTCCCAATTCTTCACTGCCTCAATCTTAGATGGATCCACCATCACTCCATCCTTAGAAACCACGTGTCCCAAGAAGGACACTGAATCTAGCCAAAACTCACACTTGGAGAATTTGGCATAAAGCTTTTTCTCCTTTAACATTTCCAATACAATTCTCAAGTGTTCCTCATGTTCTTTCCTGCTCTTTGAGTATACCACTATATCATCAATGAATACAATGACAAAGAGATTCCCATTCATCAAGCACATGAAAGTAGCAGGGGCATTCGTAAGCCCAAAAGACATTATTAAGAACTCATAATGCCCATACCTGGTCCGAAAAGCAGTTTTGGGCACATCCATTGCCCGTATTTTCAATTGATGGTTACCAGATCTCAAGTTGATTTTTGAGAAGGTACAAGCACCTTGTAACTGATCGAACAAATCATCGATGCGAGGAAGAGGATACTTGTTCTTAACTGTTACCTTATTCAGTTGTCTGTAGTCTATGCACATCCAAAAGCTTCCATCCTTCTTCTTAACAAACAATACAGGAGCACCCCAAGGAGATGCACTTGGTCTAATGAAGCCCTTTACTAACAATTCTTGAAGTTGAGCCTTTAACTCTCTCAACTCCGCGGGAGCCATTCTATAAGGGGGTATAGAAATGGGGCGAGTACCCGGTTCACGCAGAAGTCAATATCTCTATCCGGTGGCATACCAGGAAGGTCTGCGGGAAATACATCCAAAAACTCACGGACTATCGAAACCGACTCAATTGAAGGTACTTGGGTAGTATCATCCCTGAGGTGTGCCAAGAAAGCTAAACACCCCTTACTAACCATTCTCTTAGCATGAAGAAAGGAGATAATACGAACCGGAGTGGAAGTGTAGTCGCCCTCCCACACTAACGGATCTGTCCCAGGCTTGGCTAACGTCACAGTTTTAGCATTACAATCCAAGATTACAAAATTTGGAGGAAGCCAAGTCATACCCAGAATTACATCGAAGTCAACCATTTCTAAGATAACCAAGTCTACATGAGTATTGCTCCCCACAAATGTCACAAGACAAGACCTATACACCTTTTCAACTATTACAGACTCACCCACCGGAGTAGAAACCCGAATAGGCATGTCAAGCAATTCACAATGTAAATTAAGACCAGTAGCAAATGAAGAAGATACATAAGAAAATGTGGATCCAGGATCAAACAATACAGAAGCCATGCAATCACAAACCAAAAGATTACCTGTGATAACAGCATCAGATGTCTCCGCTTCAGACTGCCCAGGGAAGGCGTAACAATGGGCCCTATCACCTGTTTGCCCGTTGCCCCTACCATGCTGCGCCACAGTAGTTCCAGTTTGCCCGCCACCCCGGTTGTTTTGGTGACCACCATTACCTCAGCCACCACGTTCTCCAGAATAGCGGCCTCTTCCATGACCACCTCTACCTCTAACTATTGGAGGTCTGTAACTCTATTTTGGACAATACCTCTTAATGTGTCAAGTCTCCCCACATCCATAACACTCTCTGGATTCAAGCATCGGCCTCTGTGAGAAAGACGAAGTCTGGGGATAACCACCAAACACAGAGAAATGTTGGCCAGTCTGTGGTGGACCCCCAACTATAGTATGTAGTGAAGACTGAATAGGTCGGACTGAGTAACCTCCTGAACCCTGTCCTCTAGAGTAAGAACCATTAAACTCACCTCCCTTTCGAAACCTTTTTGATGTCGATGCCATGGTGAAGTCATCTGGCTTCACTCCTTCCACCTCTATCACGAAGTCTACTACTTCTTGAAAGGATTTTGCCGTAGCCGCTACCTATAAGGCTGAAATCCGCAGTTCTGACCTCAACCCCTTCACAAAACGGTGAATCCGCTCTTGTGGACTGAAACAAAGTTGGGTGGCATACCGGGATAATGCACAAAACTTAGCCTCATATGCAGTAACCGACATCCTACCTTGCTCTAGGCTCAAAAACTCATCTCTTTTCCTATCCCTCAAAGTCCGGGGGATATACTTCTCCATAAACAAGCTAGAGAATGATGCCCAAGTCATAGGTGGTGCCTCTGTTTGTTGACACTCAACATGTGACTGCCATTACATTTTGGCGTTCCCTTGAAACTGATAAGTCACAAACTCAACACCAAACCGTTCTACTATACCCATTTTGTGTAGTAGCTCATGACAGTCAACCAGAAAATTGTAGGCATCTTTAGATTCAGCACCCTTGAAGACTGGAGGTTTCAATTTCAAGAACTTACTGAAAAGTTCATGCTGATCATTTGTCATTATAGGCCCTGTAGTCAGACGAGGAAACGTGCCTATTTCCAATGAGGCATCCATGCGGGGAGCCACAGTAGCCGCATGTTGTACCTTCGGAACCTCGAGGTCCGATGCAGAAAACACTGGAGGTGTCTGGCCTTGATCAGATAACCCGCTAAGATAAGCAAGAACCTGATTGATCATCTCTGGGGTAGGTTGGGGTGGTAATTCCTCATTCTGTACTTGCTCATTTTCCCCATCCTCCCCCTCTTACTACTTCCTCAGCCGGTGGAGGAGTCACTGCCCTAGTACCAGATGGGCTAGGTGCTTTTCCTCTTCCTCTAGAGGACGTCCTCCCGCGACCCTTCCACAGCCTCTTGCCACTACTCCTCTTCGAGCTACAGCCTCAGTGGCTGGTTCAGACGCTTCTTGTCTTGCCGATGTTGGTGTTGGCGCAGTCGTTGCTCTAGTTCTAACCATCTGCGAAATAGAGTGAAGATGGTCAGATACCAATTTGTATCACCTAGATACCAATTGGATCCAAGTAATAGCACGAAAGAAAGAAAGAAAGAATGGAATTTTCCTAAAGTCTTATAGCCTCTCAAAGAAAAGTAAAGGCGTCCCCCTACCGTTCCTTAAGACTCTACTAGACTCGTTCTTGTGTGATGAGACCAACGAACCTAATGCTCTGATACCAAGTTTGTCACGACCCAAATCAAGTCGCGAGTGGCACCAACACTTATCCTACTATGTGAGCGAACCAACCAATATAAACCCCAACATTTCAACCATAATAAACAGAAAAATAATGCGGAAGACTTAAAACTCATTAATAGAACCAATAAATAACTTCTAAAACTCAAACTTATCATTATACCCAAAATCTGGAAGTCATCATCACAAGAACATCTATCCTCGAATTACTAATTCTAAGAGTATCTAGAAAGCTAGAATAAATATAAAACTAGTCCATGCTGGAACTTCAAGGCATCAAGACATGAAGAAGAAGATCCAGTCCAAGCTAGATGCGTTAGCTCACCCTGAAATCCGGTGTAATGAAGACTGGCTAGAGTTGCGGTTGAGTTGAAGACGACGGTACGTTTGCAGTACTCCACAAATAACAAAGAAAGAAACATACAAGTAGGGTTCAGTACAAACACAAGTACTGAGTAGATATCATCGGCCAACTCAAAATAGAAAACAGTATATATCAGATAATATCATAAAATCAACTACAATACTCAACATGCGGCATTTTCAGTTACCATAACCCTTGGTCACAACACCAAGAACATCAATGAGGACTCACGCCTCCCCATCATACTCATTTGGTAATTAGGTTCATTAGATTGAGTATATTAACATCTTTCAAGATTCATTATCTTTATCTCTCTCGTGTCGGTACGTGACACTCCGCTCCATATACTATCCTGGTGTCGGAACGTGACACCCGATCCATATTCTATCCTGGTACCGGAACGTGGCACTCCGATCCATATACAATCCTGGTACCAGAACGTGGCACCCGATCCATATACTATCCTGGTGTCGGAACGTGACACTCCGATCCTCATATACTATCCTGGTACCGGAACGTGGCACCCGATCCATATACTATCCTTGTGTCGGAACGTGACACTCTGATTCTCATATACTATCCTGGTACCGGAATGTGGCACCCGATCCATATACTATCTTGGTGTCGGAAAGTGACACTCTGATCCTCATCATACTATCCTGGTGCCGGAACGTGACACCCGATCCCCTAATCTCACTACATGTTCATCAAGCCTTCTTTTATACCAAGGCATCATCATTAACAAAGTAGATTAGGGTTTTCAAGATTTAGGATTCAATAGCTTCATCATGCTTATTTTATCAAAATTATATAATCACATTCATGCAATCATAGAATTAAGCATATAGAAGGGTTTACAACACTACCCAATACATATCATTCGCTATTAAGAGTTTACTACGAATAGCATAAACCATAACCTACCTCCACCGAAGATTAGTGATCAAGACATCAAATTCCCCAAGCTTTGTTCTCCTCTTCGTTTCTCCTCTCTCTTGATCGTTCTTCTCCCTCTCTTTGTTCTTTCTATTTTTCTTATTCAACCCTCCTTCTTTTACCCTAATTAGCATATAATTAAGTATAAAAGATGATGAATCAACCCATTAATTAATTCAAGGTTATCTCCTTTAACCCTCAAGTAGTTAAGTTATTAACATTAACCCACTAAATTTATAATTATAGAAGGAATAGTCCAAAACGCCCCATATATTTAACAGAAATCCGACCCAACCTGGGATTACGCAGTCTGTGACGGCCCGTCGTGCCTGCGACGGTCCATCATGCTGCTTCCGTCACAGAGTTCAGAGTCTGAATTCCCTGAAGAGTCTGTGACGGTCCGTCGTGCCCTTGATGGTCCGTCCTGCCATGTCGTCACAAAGTTCAGAGAGTCGATTTCAGTACCCAAATTTCAGAATTCTAAGTGTTTTGGAACGAGACCCCGTCGACGGTCCGTCTTGCCCATGACGGTCCGTCATGGGATCCGTCGTCTCAGCCAGTTGTTCCAGAAATAAAATCTGCTGCTTAAAACGACTAAATAGGTCGTTACAATAAAAAATAATTGAAAATGTCAAAAATGACTTAAAATCAGTTGGAAAGTGTTTGACCGTCTAAAAATGTCTGAAAATAAGTTTAAAAATACTGAATATACGTCAAAAACCAAAAGTAGGTCGGCCCGTACTTTTTCTTTTTGACTTAAAAGTCATTTCAGTTTGAATTTTTATTTTTGAATTAAAAACTACTTTTTATAAGCTAATCCAAACATGCTCTTAAGCATTTCATCTTTTTTTTCTTCTTCTAGTCTTGTCAGTTCAGATATCTATTGCATTCATTTCTCTTTACATACTCGTACGTTCAATGTACTGATGACATTCGACATGCATATTATTATGATAAAGATAGAGGTGTTCAAGATCATCAACATGCTCGTCGTTGATATCACCTTACACTCGTACACAATATATAGTGATGCCTTCTTGATTCATGATAATCCATTTACATTTCAGTTTTAGTAGCATTTGAGGTGTCGTGGGTCTTATCCCGTCATCTATCTTGAATTTTTAAAGGATTCTTAGACGGATAAAACTAGATGATTTGTCACGCCCCGACCTACACCCTTGACGTGGTCGACGCTCAATGATCATTGCTGGCCTTGAGCGAACCCTTGGTCTAGCTTACTCAACTCAGCGGAAGACTCAACTTAACTCAGTTATAGAATTGGAAAAGTTCTCATAAAATAACTTTAAATATTGTCGTCGCAAAAATGACACTTCACTCTCAAATATAAAATCTGAAATAAAGAGACACAATTGAAGTACTAATTATCCCTCTATGAAGCCTCTGAAACTACTTTTATGAATGTTGGCACAAACCTCGCAACATTCGACAATAGAAAGACTGAATAGCATAAAAAGGATTCATCGAGGAGGATCACCACTGACTCTAGAGCTCAAACTAGATCAACGAAGCGTTGCGTGCTGATACTGGTTACCTGCGTCTTCATTATAAGACGATGCAGACCAACTGACATCAGTACATTAAATGTACGAGTATGTGAGTTGGAATGCTAAAAACAACTATAAGGCTTGAAAGGAGTAAGAATGAACTTACCTTGACTCTGCTCAACTCATGAAATAACAACTCAATATAAAGCAAGTAAGGACACATGCGATATAAAGAAATCTTGTAAAACAGTGTAAATACTTAGTTCATTAAATATAAACTATAATAAACTCAACTTTACTTATATATGAAGGCAAAATAATTTATGTTAAAGATTTTCTAATCGACAACCATCGCTATGAGCCAAAGTGATGGTACACCGTATTACCTCACGTTGCAAGAGGACCGCTCTATACCTTGTCGTCGTTTATAGAACCTGACCTATTAAGTGGTTCCACTAGTCTATGCTAAAAGCACTAAAGAATCATCTAAAAAAAATGACCCTTTGTCTCTCCATGCTGGATATATGATTTAAGGAGACTTGAGTTAATATAAACTCGCGGTCACCATATAAGTGCTCAGTACTACTCCCCAAAATACTAAGCTCATATATTTGTAAAACAACTTCTTCTCTAGTTTGAGATAATTGCTCAAACTTAGCTTCAAAAGCTTTCTTGGAAATTATAGTTTTCTTTTTCTTTTGCTAAAACTAGTCATAGGCTCTGTAGAAGTCTAGCTTGCTTTCTTTCTCATGATTTTGAAACATTTTGTTCAAACTCTTAGAGACTACTTAGTTCCCTTATAATTCTTGAGAAGTGAACTCACCTTGTTACTCTTTGCTTAACTTAAAAGTTAACCCTTAGGAAATACTTAGTTCCCTCATAGCTTTGAGAATTTGATTAAACTCTTTACTCTTTGCTTGCTTGAACCTTAAAATAAAGTTAAAATTTTGTTTAATACTCTTGAGTGATTTAGGAACTTACTTTGATTTGCATCTCAACTTTAAGACTTAGTCTTAACTTATTTGACTTTGACCTTAACTTTCGTTGAATTCGATTATGGATTCAAGGATCGTGATCTCATGTTTATGGACGATTTCATAATGGTTTGATGTACTTAGAGTGTTGAAATCAACTCGGAATAATAGGTATATCACTTAGGAACTAGTACGAAAAGATGGTGGGATTAATGAGAATTCAAGGTGACCTGGCGTTTTGAGAGGCGCAGGGTGCCAACGCCTAATGGACAAACTCTGTCCTCAGGTGCTCTAGTTGGCACGGCATGCCAGAGTATAACGACCTGTTTAGTCATTTTGAGCAGTAAAATCATTTGTGATAAAAACTGACTGGGTCGACGGATCACGCGACGTACCGTCATGGCCATGACGGACCGTCATGGATTTCCATTCCAAAACACTTAAACTCTAAAATCTGGGTACTGGGATCGACTCTCTGAACTTCGCGATGGAAGTGTAGCACGGACCGTCGTAGACACGACGGACCGTCACAAGCATCTTCGCTAAAATTGACTCTATGAACTTTGTGACAGATCTGCAGGACGGACCATCGCAGGGACGACGGCCGTCACGAGCTGCGTAACCTCGACTACGTCAGATTTCTTCTAAAATTTTAAGGGGTGTATTGGACTATTTATGACAAACTGTATGAAATTAGTGGGTAAGTTTAATAACTTATTTACTTGGGGGTTAAAGGAGATAACCTTAAAATAAATAATGGGTTACTTTTATCATAAGGAATTATATGATAATTAGGGTAAAAGAAAAAGAATCTGGAGAAGGAAAAATAAGAAAGAGAGGGAGAACGAGCGAGAGAGGGGGGAACGAAGAGAAAAAGCAAAAGGCATCGAGAAGTAGCTTGCTTGATCACGATTCTTCGGTGGAGGTAGGTTATGGTTTATGCTATTTCATAGTAAACTCTATATAGCGATTGATATGTATTGGGTAGTATTGTAAAGTCTTCTATATGCTTGATTGTGTGTTTGTATGTTGTGATTGTGGAATCCTAAATCTAATCCTCTCTATTAAGATGATGCATTGACATAAAAGAGGCTTGATGAACTAAAACAATGAGATTAGGGGATCGGGTGTCACATTCCGACACGTAGAATTAGGGGATCGGGTGTCACGTTCCGACACGTAGAATTAGGGGATCAGGTGTCACGTTCTAACACGTAGAATTAGGGGATCGGGTGTCACGTTTCGACACGTACTATTAGGGGATCGGAGTGTCACATTCCGACACGATAATGATAGGAGAATGAATATAGAATTATGTTAATATACTCAAATTCAAAGAACCTTTTTCCCAAATGAGTATGGTGTGGAGGCTTGAGTCCTCATGGGTGTGCTTGGTGTTGTTGACAATGGTCCTTGTACTTGTTGTTGTCACCTGTTAAGTATTGTGGTTGATTTTATACTATTATTTGATATATATCCCTTTCTATTTTGAGTTGGCCGATGATACCTACTCAGTACGTGTTCCTTGTACTGACCCCTACTTGTATTTTTCTTTTTGTTATTTGTGGAGTGCAGCAAACGTGCCAACAACTTCGACTCATCCGTAACTCTAGCCAGACTTCAGTATATCAGAATTCAGGGTGAGCTACTGCTCCTAGCTCATGGTGGATTCTCTCCTTCACGTCTTGATGTCTTGAAGTTCGGACATGGACTATCTGTTTTACTTACTTTAGCTTTTTAAATACTCTTAGATTTAAAAACTTGAGGATAGATGCTCTTGGTGTGATGACTTCTAGGTTCTGGGAATAATAAGTATTGAGTTTTAGTATTTAAATTGATTTTCGTTAATGATTTTTGAGTCTTCCGCTTTATATTTTGTTCACTATGGTTGAAATATTGGTAAATGCTGGGGTTTAGATTTGTTGGTTCGCTCACATAGGAGAATAAGTATGGGTGCCACTCGCGGCTCTTTTTGGGTCGTGACACAGAGCCTGATGGATAGAGTCTGTCCTGAATGCCCCTGGTAGGCGTGCCACCTCAAGACCTATCAAACGGATTTTTCGACTTTTCTTCTCCAATATTCAACTCTAAACCTCCCAAACTACCATGGATCTTCCCCCAAACACTTAGGATCATTAATATACTCAATACCCAATAGATTAGAATCATAAAACAACCCGGAAACACGAATAAAAAACACTAAAGGTACACTAAAAATCTACCAACAAGGATTCAACAATTGTTCATCAAGAACTTCAAGATTCATTATTCAATCAATACAAAACTTTCAGAATTAAACATGTTGGCGTGGGGTGAACGAACCCAACACAGAAAGATCTCACATACCTTAAAGGGATCACCCTCGACGAAATCCACGCAACGATTCTTGGTGTTCTTGAAGAGTTCTTGATCTTCCTCTTCTCTCCTCTTTTTCTCCAAATCCCTAAGCGTTCTCAACTTTGCTAAAACTGAATTTGAACCTGGTTTTTACTCCTAATAAACCCTCAAAATGGATTAAGAAATACTAGGGCAAAAAGACTATTTTACCCTTACTAAAATTCGGATTGGACTTTTCTCAATCCAACAATCCAACTTCCGAAAGAATATCTCCCTCATAACACATCGAAAATGTGCAAACTCGGCGCCGTTTGAGAGATCTTCCCATGGTTTTCCAACCATATAAAGAACTAGCCCTAACTCCTCCTTAGCTGGAAGTTATGACCGTATCAAAATGACCAAGAACTTACATTTAAAATCTTGAAATTTTCCATTTTTCTTTTTATTTCAAAAAATGATTGTACTTGGCTTCCTAGCTTATTCTTAGTTATTTCATGTTACGGGATGTTACAATGATTTTCATTGTTTTCTCAAGATATTGATTTAACTTATGCATTATGTTAAATATTTTCAAGATATTGTTTTGAAACTTTTACTGAATGTCTAAATACTCATATATTTAAGCTTCCATGTATCTTTAGAGTCGCGTAAGGTTTAATTAGCCAGGTCAGGGGTTCACTTTGAGATCAAATATAGTTCTCGAGTGCCGGTCACGTTCAGGCTATAACTCGGGGAGTAACAATAAATATAATATTTAAATTTCTAACCTCACGTAGAGAGGCAGTCATCATCATTTTATATGACACCCAGTGTGGGTTCACACATCTATATTTTAATATTTTAAAAAAATATAACACTACAATATATGATTTCAGGAGTGGAGCATGGGTTCACGTGAACCGTGTGACCCCTTGGATACATCCCTATTTCAAAAGACACTATCAATTACTATATATATATATATATATGTATATATATAATCTAATCTAACAAGCATATCGATTAATATGTGAACTCTTACATTTCAATAAATCAAAATAATAACTAACAAAGACAACTCGTAATATAAGCTTGTTTAAAAGTTTTGAGGATAAGAAAATCTGAAATATTTATTTTTACAAATTTTAAGCTAAGGATATGACCATATCTGTCATAATATGGAGAATTATGTGACCCATGATCTTTCAAGTTAGCTGTGTAGACATTAAAATTTTGTGGGACTCTACAAGATGCGTTCAATACGAGTTGAAACTCTACAAATTGTGTTCAACTCAAATAAGGATTCTTGGAGGCTACTCAACCCTAAACCCTAGTTTATGCCTATATAAAAGGTATTAAATTCCTTATAAGGCATCTCGGAAATTACATAAAGAGATCAAGATCTCGAATACTCCACAAATTGATGAATCATTTTTATAGAGAGGTCAAATATAAATCATCCTAGTTCAAGAAATACGACACTAACGTCTCTCAAATCATGAATAAATCCTAGGAGAGTAGAATTAAGGGATCAACAAAGTTGTACCTGCAATCTATATTGATCAATAAATCATGTTTCCTCATATTTTATTTGTGATTGCAATTTATTTTTATAATCACTTTAAAATTTGTTGCAAACAAATTCTTGCATGTCCAGTAAGACCAAATCTGCCCTTCATCTCTTCTCTCTTAAATTAAGTCTGAAAATCTGAAGCTGCAAAGGTGGAAGAATGAGTACTTCAAGGATCATCTTTGAGTTTCAACAAGTCTACACTCCGTCAAGCCTTGAAGCAGGGGACATTTGTAGACATTAAAATATGGTGGGACTCTAAAAGATGCGTTCAATTCGAGTTGGAACTATACAAATTGTGTTCAACTCAAATAAGGATTCCTAGAGGCTACTCAACCCTAAACCATAGTTTATGCCTATTTAAAAAGTACTAAATTCCTTTAAAAGGCATTTCAGAAATTACATAAAGAGATCAAGATCTCGAATACTCCACAAATTGATGGATTATTTTAATAGAGAGGTCAAATATAAATCATCCTAGTTCGACAAATACGCCACTAACGGCCCTCGAATCATGGATAAATCCTAGGAGAATAGAATCAAAAGATCAACAGAATTGTACCCGCAATCTATATTGATCAGTAAATCATGTTTCCTCATATTTTATTTGTGATTGCAAATTTTTTTTCTGCCAATTTAAAATTTGTTGCAAACAAATTCTGGCACGTCTAGTGGGACTAAATATGCCCTTCATCTTTTCTCTCTTAAATCAAGTATGAAAATCTGAAGTTGAAAAGGTGGAAAAATGAGTACTTTAAGGCTCATCTTTGAGTTTCAACAAGTCTACACTCCGTCAAGCCTTGAAGCAGGGGCATTTGTAGATATTAAAATTTTGCGGGAATCTACAAGATGCGTTCAATTAGAGTTGGAACACTACAAATTGTGTTCAACTTAAATAAGACTACTCAACCCTAAACCCTAGTTTATGCCTATATAAAAGGTACTAAATTCCCTTAAAAGGAATCTCAAAAATTACATAAAGACATCAAGATCTCGAATACTCCACAAATTGATGGATTATTCATATAGAGAGGTCAAATCTAAATCATCCTAGTTTAAGAAGTACGCCAATAACAGCCCTCGAATCATGGACAAATCCTAGAAGAATAGAATCAAGGGATCAACATGATTGTACCCGCATTCTATATTGATCAGTAAATCATGTTTCCTCATATTTTATTTGTGATTGCAATTTATTTTCTGTCAATTTAAAATTTGTTGCAAACAAATTATGGCACACCCAGTGGGACCAAATCTTCCCTTCATCTCTTCTCTCTTAAATCAACTCCGAAAATCTGAAGCTGCAAAGGTGGAAGAATGAGTACTTCAAGGCTCATCTTTGAGTTTCAACAAGTCTACACTCCATCAAGCCTTTAAGCAGGGGGCATTTGTAGACATTAAAATTTTGTGGGACTCTAAAAGATGCGTTCAATTCGATTTGGGACTCTACAAATTGTGTTCAACTCAAATAAGGATTCTTGGAGGCTACTCAACCCTAAATCCTAGTTTATGCCTATATAAAGGGTACTAAATTCCCTTAAAAAACATCTCAGAAATTACATAAAGAGATCAAGATCTCGATACTCCACAAATTGATGGATTATTCATATAGAGAGGTCAAATCTAAATCATCCTAGTTCAAGAAATACACCACTAACGGCCCTTGAATTATGGATAAATCCTAGGAGAGTAGAATTAAGGGATCAACAGAATTTTAATCGAAATCTATATTGATCAATAAATCATGGTTCCTCATATTTTATTTGTGATTGCAATTTATTTTCTGTCACTTTAAAATTTTTTGCAAACAAACTGTCTATGAGTCTTTTTCTAACACCATCAATATTGTTCTTTAATTTCAGTTCAGAATAAAAAGTCCTGATTGGTTTATCCAATACCCTGCCAACAAATCTTTTTAAATATGAGTTTCACGAACACAATCTACAGATTTTGAAACAACTACAGACTGTAGATTAGGCTTGTGAATCAAACTTTAGAAACTTGGATTTTACTCTAAGTTGCACGAGCTCAAACTACGAATCATCAATCAAACCAGGGACCATGGATTAAGCTCGTAGAATGAACTTCATAAATCTTAATCAACTACTGTCGCACTTTCATGGACTCAATCTATGAACTTTAGATCAATCCACGGACCTTAGATTGGTCTCGTGAATTGACCTTCATAGATCAGAATTTTAACTTGAATTCCATAAAGGGGATCTACGGGTCATAGATTATTCCACGGGACATAGATGACCCTCATAGAAACTTTCGATAATTTATAATCAAAGTTATTTTGATTTTTTTTCTACTCTTTTAATTTATATACCACGAAATTTGACCTGTCCTAAAGTTAGTTAAAGGGATCTGAGTTGACTAAACTATAGCATCTAAAAAAAATGAAATCAAGTGTAATATGTTAAGCTGGTAAAACTCAAAAGAGTAATGTGGTGTATTATATACAAGATTAATGATGTTAGAGTAATAATTTGGCATTTAAAAGTTTCCCCAAGCGTTATAAGTAACATTCAGAAGAGTAACAAATTATGTGTGTGTTTGGTATGGAGGAAAATGTTTTCCATGGAAAATATTTTCCTAGAAAATGTTTTCCTGAAAAACAAGTAGATTTTGGACTTATTTTTTCTCATGTTTGGTTGGTAACTAGAAAAATAATTTCCGGAAATGATTTTGTGTTTAATTTATGAATGAAAAATATTTTTAAGAGACATCTTTTATTTTTACTAGAGTAAAAAATAATTTATGAAATTGAAAATATTTTTTAAAAACAAAATTATTATTTTTGGGGTGGTGGTGGTAGTGGGGTTGGGGTGGGGGTAGTGGATGGGGGCAAGGGAAAGGGGATAGGAGTGAAAAAATAAAAATTGAAGTTGATAGTATTTTTAAAAAAAAACAAAATTAATTTTTTGAGGGTGGGTGGGGGTTGGCCGGGGAGGGGTAGGAATTTAAAAATAAAAATTTGAAGTTGAAAATATTTTGAAAAGCAAAATTAATTTTTTGGGGAGGGGTGGGTTGGGGGGCTGCCCGGTGGTGGGCGAATGAAAAATAAAATTTTAAAATTGAAAATATTTTTTATAATTAATGTTTTTCCGAAAAAAAAGGTAATTTGAAATTTGAGGAGAGTTTTGAAAAATGTTTTCCTTAATTTTTTAAGGGAAGTCATTTTCCTTAATTTTGAGGAAAATGAATTGATTTGGAAAATATTTTCCAAAATTTTGTTACAACCAAACATGAAAAAATTGAAAAACATTTTTCAGAATATTTTCCTTCATACCAAACACACACTAAATGTTGGTTTAGATTATGTTCTTGTCGCAACACATGGGTTTCTGGTTCATGGTATTTTGGTTTCAATAATGTGTATTTTCACTTTCTTCTTTCTTTTGTTTTTGTTTTTAGCTTTCGTTGGTTTTGTTTTGTTTATTTCTTTTTGGTTTCCGTTTGATCCAATTTATTTTTGAATCATTTTGCACTTATTTCGAATACATCAATTTCAATTTTATTTTTTCTCTGTAATATGAGCTTTGATTAGTACAAGATATAATTGGTTTATGTATGGAACATTATTTTTTACTCAACAATACTGATAGATACATGATTGTAAATAAACTATTTAATAATTCAGATACACTATCTACGTTGTTAAACATATTATTGATTATCATTTCTAAGTTTTACTAATGTACTTATATGTGCTTTACGGGGAATTGAATGTATTTTTTAAATAATAGAATAATCCACAAGTACCCCTCAATCTATACCCGAAATTTCAAAGACACACTTATGACATACTAAGGTCCTATTACCCCCTAAACTTAGCTACATGACACTATCTTGTGCACTCAACATTGATTGACTTTTTCTTTAAAAATAGTGCTATGTAGGCCGAAAAGGGGCAAAAAATTACTTATAAAATAAGTTCAGGGGTAATAGGACCCTAGTATAATATAAGTTTGTCTCTGGAATTTCAGGCATATGTTGAGGGGGTACTTGTGCATTTTTTCCTTGAATAATTGATTTTTTTTCAATAAAAAGTGTATAAAGCAGTATAAATTAAGTCATGGTCTTGATATTGTGTATTTATAAAATTGCTAGAGAGATATTTTCAACCTCTAATTTATGCTTTAACATTGCCGATAAAAAGAGTAAAAAGATAAACATTATCTTAAGAAAAAAATTAAATAAATTGTATAACATTAAACCGGAGATTATACTTTGCAATGAAAAATAAAAGAATTGAAACACATAATATATAATAAAATGTATATTTATAAAAAGTGATGATGTCATTAGTAATTTAATGTGTACTTATCTACTCGATTATATAAAAATTATCATTGAATGATAAAATATTAATTTTTTAGAGTACATGAAGCGTCAAATCGTAGAAAAGTATATTAAGAGTTTGATCAATATTTCTCCCTAACATATGTAGAGTAATAGAAGAATCTTATAAAATTAATCTAATTCTTATTGTAATTAATAACTATTCAAAAAACAACTCCTTAAATGTGAAAAATTAAGATATATAATTTTTATATTAAATAATTACAAATTAAATACATATTAATCACAAATGCACATTTATTATGGCGTAAATATAAAATAACTTTTTATTGTATATGTAAACATAAATGAGAACTCTTTCTTCATTCTTTTTATTAAAAAATTTATTAATTAATTAAAAAAATTTAAAATACTAAAAAGGTGATTTATTTATTTTGTGATTGAGGTCTAATATGATGGACCATATCATATATTCTTAGGGCCAATGTTGTCACGATCCAAAATTAGACGTGATGGCACTCGTCTTATCACGCCAAGACAAGTCAGACTAAAATTTAATTGTTAAAATTAAGTGCAAAAAATTTATAATCAAATAAAAAATACCCCCAAAATCTGGTTGTGACGTGTACAAGCCTCTAAACTATTTACAATTGATTCAAAAGAAAAACTCAAATCTCAAATAAACTTTTTTCTAGAATAGAACAAGATCATAATTAAGGAGAAAGAAAGCATGGTGAGACGAGAAACAACTACCTCACAAATCTCCAAGAAGCCTAAAAAAAGAAGAGAATGACAAGAACCACAAAAATCCAGGCTCATAACCTACAAAAATTTGTAGAAGCAAGGAGTGACTCCCAAACCACATGGTACTCAACAAGTAAATCCCTAAACACAAGCTAAGGGGATGAAATACGGGCAGTCCTACCACCCCAATCGAACCTCCACAACTACAACCTACAATAAAATTATCCCAACCTGGCAGCTCACATTTTACATTGCACGTAACTCAACAACAATACTTAGACAAATTACTTATCTTCCACAACAACACTTTATCAAATTACATATCCTCAACAATAACACAAAACAAATTACATATCCTCAACAACAACACATCAACAAATTGCATATCCTCAATAACAACACTTCAACAAATTACATATCCTCAATAAAAACGTTTTACATATCCTCAATAACAAGCTCAATATTCAACAATCACAAGTTCGCAGAAAGGCAATCACAAGATCAGAAAAACACAATTATGTGCAATGAAATGGGATGCAATGTCAAGTATAATGATGCATGTCTGACCTAGTGATACCCCGCTGTCTCTCAGGCTGGGACCCATGGGACATCTATGTCCATGCATCTGTCGTGGCGCACGACACGGTCCTTGATAATAGTAATCATCGCGTCACGCTATAGGTCCTTTGAAATATAGTATCCATCACGGTGCGCGATACGTCCCTCGAAATGATACATCCTCTTTAAGTTCTCATTCTTTCTCAATGTACATAACATTTGTCACATCCATGTCTTAAAATAATGCAAATGACATGTTCAAACAAATAAAGAGGATATGACCATTTTCATAACATTGCACGATTCACAACAACATCAACAATGATTGAACAAGCCTTTCCAACTATTCTCCATTATCAATACATCCCACACATGAAATTATTCACATTGCCTTTTTTACACTTTGTTTTCATCACTAGAATTAATCAATGTGGACAAGTCAACCCATCACCAAGTCTCATTGCTCCCACACATACACTACAAGGAAGTACATGCATTTCATACACTTAAAAAAGATTTTAAAAACTCACTTGCCTCAAATAGTTGAACAATCACTTTGGAACTTGATTCTTCCCCTTTCATAAAGCTTCCAACTCAATGTAATCTATTTCCAAAACATATTCACAATAATATTTTCTAAACTAACATAACCCACATTACTATGTATTTAAACTTCACTCAACAATTCACTAACATTTATAATCAAGTTTGAAAATATTGATGCCAACAAACATATTAATTATGATATTTTCTAAATTTCAAGTTTAGGGTTAAGTCATAATTTATTCAAACAATATAATCCTAATAATTGTATACAAAGCAATACATTTAATGTTTAATCATACATCACAATATATCAAAACTTGAATAATAATAATATGATAAGCTTAAGAAAATTCAAAAGCAAAGTCAAATTAGGTGATACTGCCTAAACCATCTATAATACATAATTACCCATAAATATTCTTATACGAATAATAACTACTAATTGATAACTTACCCTACATATTCTTACCTCTTCTAATTATTACCTCACTATTAACCCATTATCATGTGTATATATCAGTAGTTATTAATAATTTAACTAAAAATTGATCTATCAAGATTATGGTTATAACATCTCTTAAGAATATTACACGAATTCAACTTCTTTTCAAAATTTTCATGTAACGACCTGTTTAGTCGTTTTTGAGCAGTAGAGTTTATTCTGGTAATAACTGTCTGGGTCGACGGATCCCACGACGGACCGTCATGGGCACGACGGACCGTCGAGGGGGTCTCGTTCCAAAACACTTAGATTCTGAAAATTTAGGTACTGAGATCGACTCCCTGAACTTCACGACCGAATGGCAGGACGGACCGTCGTTGGCACGACGGACTGTCACAAATCTTTCCACAGAACTGAGTCTCTAAACTCTTTGACGACTCTGCAGGACGGACCGTCGCAGGCACGACGGGCCGTCACGAGTGACGTAAGCCCACTCGGGTCGGAATTCTGCTAAAGTTTTTAAAGAGGTGTTTTGGACTATTCCTGCTTATTATTATAAAGTTAGTGGTTTAATGTTAATAATTCAATTACTTGGGGGTTAAAGGAGATAACCTTGGAATAAATAGTGGGTTACTTTTACCATCTTTTATACTTAATTATATGATAATTAGGGTAAAAGAAAAAAGAGTTTGAATAAGGAAAAATAGAAAGAACAGAAGAGAGGCACGAACGAGCGAGAGAAGAGAGAACGAAGAGGAAAGCAAAGACCTTGAGGAGTAGCTTGCGTTATCACGAATTCTTTGGAGGAGGTAGGTTATGGTTTATGTTATCTCATAGTAAACTCTAAATAGCGATTGATATGTATTGGGTAGTGTTGTAAAGTCTTCTATATGCTTAATTGTGTGGTTGCATGATGTGATTATATTATTGTGATGAAATTAGCATGATGAGGCTGTTGAATCTTAAACTTTAAAAACCTCCTTAATAATGATGTTGCCTTGGTATAAAAGAAGGCTTGATAAACTAAAGGAATGAGAATTAGAGGATCGGAGTGTCACGTTCCGACACCAGGATAGTAGAGGATCAGAGTGTCACGTTCCGACACCAATATAGTAGAGGATCGGAGTGTCACGTTTCGACACCAGGATAGTAGGGGATCGGAGTATCACATTCCGACACCAGGATAGTAGGGGATCGGAGTGTCACGTTCCGACACCAGGATAGTAAGATAAATGAATATTGAGGGGATCGGAGTGTCACGTTCCGACACCAGGATAGTAAAGAGTATGAATCTTGAATTATGTTAATATACTCAGGTTTGAAGAACCTAATTCCTAAATGAGTATGGTGTGGACGCTTGAGTCCTCATAGATGTGCTTGGGTTGTGGCCAATGGTTATGGTACTTGTTGTTGTCACCTGTTAAGTGTTATGGTTGATTTTATGTTATTATCTGAGATATATTGCTTTCTATTTTGAGTTGGCCGATGATACCTACTGAGTACTTGTGCCTTGTACTGACCCCTACTTGTATTCTTTTTCTATGTTATTTGTGGAGTGCAGCAAACATACCATCGACTTCGACTCAACCGCAACTCTAGCCAGACTTCAGCATAATCAGATTTCAGGGTGAGCTATTGTTCCTAGCTCGGACTGGATTCTTTCTTTCACGTCTTGATGTCTTGAAGTTCGGACATGGACCATCTGTTTACTTATTTTAGCTTCCTAGATACTCTTAGATTTAGTAATTTGAGGATAGATGTTCTTGTGGTGATGACTTCTAGATTTTGGAAATAATAAGTATTAAATTTTAGAAGTTATTTATTTGTTATATTAATGAGTTTCAAGTCTTCCGCATTATTTTCTGTTGATTATAGTTGAAATTTTGGGGTTTAGATCGGTTGGTTCGCTCACATAGGAGGGTAAGTGTGGGTGCCACTCGCGGCTCATTTTGGGTCGTGACAAACTTGGTATCAGAGCATTAGGTTCGTTGGTCTCATCACACAAGAACGAGTCTAGTAGAGTCTTGAGGAACGGTAGGGGGGCGCCTTTACTTTTCTTTGAGAGGCTATAGGACTTTAGGAAAATTCCATTCTTTTCTTTCTTTCGTGCCATTACCTGGATCCAATTGGTATCTAGGTGATACAAATTGGTATCTGACCATCTTCACTCTATTTCGCAGATGGTTAGAACTAGAGCAACAACTGCGCCAACACCAACACCGGCAAGACAAGATGCGTCTGAGCCAGCCACTGGGCTGTAGCTCGAAGAGGAGCAGTGGCAAGAGGCCGCGGTAGAGGTCGCGGGAGGACGTCCTCTAGAGGAAGAGGACAAGCACCTGGCCCAGCTAGTACTAGGGCGGTGACTCCTCCATCGACTGAGGAAGTAGTAACAGAGGGTGAGGAAGGGGAAAATGAGCAAGTGAAATATGAGGAACTACCACCCCAACCTACCCCAGAGATGATTAATCAGGTTTTTGCTTATCTTAGCGGGTTATCTGATCAAGGCCAGACACCTCCAGTGTTTTCTGCACCAAAGACTCGAGGTTCCGGAGTACAACATGCACATTCTTTGTTTCTCCCCGTATGGATGCCTCATTGGAAATAGGCATGTTTCCTCGATTGACTACAGGGCCTATAATGATGAATGATCAGCACAAACTTTTCAGTAAGTTCTTGAA
This sequence comes from Solanum arcanum, assembly GCA_027789145.1. Taxonomy (NCBI): domain Eukaryota; kingdom Viridiplantae; phylum Streptophyta; class Magnoliopsida; order Solanales; family Solanaceae; genus Solanum; species Solanum arcanum. The sequence goes on from CM050935.1 coordinate 18,079,147, forward strand.
ATTGAAACCTCCAGTCTTCAAGGGTGCTGAATCTGAGGATGCCTATGACTTTCTGGTTGATTGTCATGAGTTGCTACATAAGATGGGCATAGTGGAACGATTTGGTGTTGAGTTTGTAACCTATCAGTTTCAGGGGAACGCCAAAATATGGTGGCGGTCATATGTTGAGTGTCAACCAGCACAGGCACCACCTATGACTTGGGCATCATTCTCTAGCTTGTTTATGGAGAAGTATATACCCCGGACTTTGAGAGATAGGAAGAGAGATGAGTTCCTGAGCCTAGAGCAAGGCAGGATGTCGGTTACTACTTATGAGGCTAAGTTTCGTGCATTATCCAGGTAAGGCACCCAGCTTTGCTTCAGTCCACAAGAGCGGATTTGTTGTTTTGTGAAGGGGTTGAGGTCAGATTTGCAGATTTCAGCCTTACAGGTAGCTGCTGCAGCAAAATCCTTTTAGGAGGTGGTAGATTTTATGATAGAGGTGGAGGGAGTGAAGCCAGATGACTTCACCATGGCATCGACCTCTAAGAACTTTCGTAAGGGAGGCGAGTTTAATGGTTCTTACTCCAGAGGACAGGGTTCAGGAGGTTACCCAGCCCGACCTATTCAGTCTTCACTGCAGCCTGTAGCTGGGGGTCCATCGCAGACCAGCCAACATCCCTCTGAGTTTGGAGGTTACCCCCAGACTTCGTCAATCTCACAAAGACCTATGTTTGAACCCAGAGAGTGTTATGGATGTGGGGAGACTGGACATATTAAGAGGTATTGTCCAAAACAGAGTTACAGACCCCCAATAGTCAGAGGTAGAGGTGGTCATGGAAGAGGCCGTTATTCTGGAGGACGTGGTGGCCGAAGTAATGGTGGTCACCAAAACAGCTGGGGTGACGGGCAAACTGGAACTACTGCAGCGCAACATGGTAGGGGCAACGGCAGACAGGTGATAGGGCCTATTGTTATGCTTTCCTTGGGAGGTCCGAAGCGGAGACATCTGATGCTGTTATCACAGGTAATCTTTGGTTTGTGATTGCATGGCTTCTGTATTATTTGATCCTGGCTCCACATTTTTATATGTATCTTCCTCATTTTCTACTGGTCTTAATTTACATTGTGAATTGCTTGACATGACTATTTGTGTTTCTACTCCGGTGGGTGAGTCTGTGATAGTTTAAATGGTGTATAGGTCTTGTCTTGTAACTTTTGTGGGGAGCAATACTCATGTAGACTTGGTTGTCTTAGAAATGGTAGATTTCGATGTAATTCTGGGTATGACTTGGCTTTCTCCAAATTTTGCGATCTTAGATTGTAATGCTAAAACATTAACGTTGGCCAAGCCTAGAACAGATCCGTTAGTATGGGAGGGTGATTACACTTCCACTCCAGTTCGTATCATCTCCTTTCTTTGTGCTAAGAGAATGGTTAGTAAAGGGTGTTTAGCTTTCTTGGCACACCTCAGGGATGACACTACCCAAGTACCTTCAATTGAGTCGGTTTCGATAGTCCGTGAGTTTCTGGATGTTTTTCCTGCAGACCTTCCTGGTATGCCACCGAATAGGGATATTGACTTTTGCATTGATCTGGAGCCGGGTACTCGCCCCATTTCCATACCCCTTTATTGGATGGCGCCCGCTGAGTTAAGAGAGTTAAAGGCCCAACTTCAAGAGTTGTTAAGCAAAGCTTTCATTAGACCAAGTGCTTCCCCTTGGGGTGCTCCTTCTTTGTTTGTGAAGAAGAAGGATGGAAGTTTTAGGATGTTCATAGACTACAGGCAACTGAATAAGGTTACTATTAAGAACAAGTATCCTATTCCTCGCATCGATGATTTGTTCGATCAGTTACAAGGTGCTTGTACCTTCTCAAAAATCGACTTGAGATCTGGTTATCATCAATTGAAAATACGGGCAACGGATGTGCCAAAGACTGCTTTTCGGACCAGGTATGGACATTATGAGTTCTTAGTAATGTCTTTTGGGCTTACGAATGCCCCTGCTGCTTTCATGAGCTTGATGAACGGGATTTTTAAACCATATCTGGATCTCTTTGTCATTGTATTCATTGATGATATACTGGTATACTCTAAGAGCAGGAAAGAACATGAGGAGCACCTGAGAATTGTATTGGAAATGTTGAGGGAGAAAAAGCTTTATGCCAAATTATCCAAGTGTGAGTTTTGGCTAGATTCAGTGTCCTTCTTGGGGCACGTAGTTTCTAAGGATGGAGTAATGGTGGATCCTTCTAAGATCGAAGCAGTGAAGAGTTGGGTGAGACCTACTAATGTTACAGAGGTAAGGAGCTTCGTTGGTTTAGCTAGCTACTACCGTCGATTTGTCAAGGGATTTTCTTCTGTTGCTTCCCAATTTACAAACTTGACTAAACAGAGTGTTCCATTTGTATGGTCGAACGAGTGCAAAGAAAGCTTTCTGAAGCTCAAGACTTTGTTGACTACTGCACCAATTCTCACCTTGCCAGTGGAAGGAAAGAACTTCATTGTTTACTGTGATGCATCCTATTCTGGTTTGGGTGCAGTGCTAATGCAAGATAAGAATGTAATTGCTTATGCTTCGAGGCAATTAAAGGTGCATGAACGTAATCATCCGAACCACGATTTGGACTTGGCTGCAGTAGTGTTTGCATTAAAGCAATGGAGACATTATCTATATGGGGTTAAGTGTGAAGTCTATACGGATCATCGTAGTTTGCAGTATGTCTTTACTCAGAAAGATTTGAATTTGAGACATAGGAGATGGATGGAACTACTGAAGGACTATGATATCACTATCTTGTATCATCCGGGAAAAGCTAACGTTGTGGTTGATGCTTTAAGTAGAAAAGCAGGGAGCATGGGAAGCCTAGCTCACTTACAGTTTTCCAGACGCCCATTGGCTAGAGAGGTTCAGACTCTGGGTAATGACTTTATGAGGCTAGAAGTAAATGAGAAGGGAGGATTTTTGGCCTGTGTGGAGGCAAGATCTTCCTTTCTTGACAAGATTAAAGGAAAGCAGTTTACGGATGAGAAACTGATCCGGATCCGAGATAAGGTGTTGCGAGGAGAGGCTAAAGAAGTAAAAATCGATGAGGAAGGTGTTTTGAGAATTAAGGGAAGGGTATGTGTACCTCGCGTCGATGATTTGATTCACACTATTCTTACAGAGGCTCATAGTTCAAGGTATTCTATACATCCTGGTGCAACCAAGATGTATCGTGACCTAAAGCAACATTTTTGGTGGAGTAGAATGAAGCGTGATATTGTTAATTTTGTTGCTCAATGCCCGAATTGTCAGCAGGTAAAGTATGAACACCAGAGACCTGGAGGGACACTGCAGAAAATGCCCATTCCTGAATGGAAGTGGGAGAGAATTGCTATGGACTTCGTGGTTGGTCTCCCAAAGACATTGGGTAAGTTTGATTCTATTTGGGTAATTGTTGATAGATTAACTATGTTTGCTCATTTCATTCCGGTCAAGGTGACTTACAATGCAGAGAAGTTAGCCAAACTCTATATCTCAGAAATTGTTCGATTGCATGGAGTTCCACTTTCCATCATATCAGATAGAGGTACGCAGTTTACTTCTAAGTTTTGGAGAACATTGCATGCTGAATTAGGTACTAGGTTGGACCTTAGTACTGCATTTCACCCTCAGACCGATGGTCAGTCTGCGCGAACGATTCAGGTGTTGGAAGATATGCTTCGTGCATGTGTGATAGAATTTGGTGGTCATTGGGATAACTTCTTACCCTTAGCAGAGCTCTCATACAACAATAGCTATCACTCAAGTATTGATATGGCCCCATTTGAGGCACTGTATGGGAGAAGATGTAGGTCTCCCATTGGGTGGTTTCATGCATTTGAGGTTAGACCTTGGGGTACTGACCTTCTGAGGGAATCGTTAGATAAAGTGAAATGCATTCAGGAAAAGCTTCTAGCGGCTCAAAGTAGGCAGAAAGAATATGCAGATCGAAAGGTTATAGACTTGGAGTTTATGAAGGGTGAGCAAGTTTTGCTGAAGGTTTCACCCATGAAAGGGGTGATGCGGTTTGGTAAGCGAGGTAAGCTTAGTCCGAGGTATATTAGTCCATTTGAAGTTCTGAAGCGCTTGGGGGAGGTAGCTTATGAATTAGCCTTACCCCCAGGACTGTCAGGAGTGCATCCGGTATTTCATGTGTCTATGCTGAAAAGATACCATGGGGATGGAAACTACATCATTCGTTGGGATTCAGTTCTTCTTGATGAGAATTTGTCTTATGAGGAGGAGCCTGTTGCTATTTTAGATAGAGAAGTCCGCAAGTTGAGGTCAAGGGAGATTGCATCCATCAAGGTTTAGTGGAAGAATCGGCCAGTTGAAGAGTCCACTTGGGAGAAGAAGGCTAATATGCAAGAAAGATACCCACACCTGTTTTCAGATTCAGGTACTCCTTTTCGCCCTTGTTTTTTTCTTCTTGTGATCGTTCGAGGACGAACGATGGGTAAATTGGTATCTATTGTAACGACCTGTTTAGTCGTTTTTGAGCAGTAGAGTTTATTCTGGTAATAACAGTCTGGGTCGACGGATCCCACGACGAACCATCATGGGCACGACAGACCGTCGAGGGGGTCTCGTTCCAAAACACTTAGATTCTGAAAATTTGGGTACTGAGATCGACTCTCTGAACTTCACGACGGAATGGCAGGACGGACCGTCGTTGGCACGACGGACCGTCACAAATCTTTCCACAGAACTGAGTCTCGGAACTCTGTGACGACTCTGCAGGACGGACCGTCGCAGGCACGACGGGCCATCACGAGTGACGTAAGCCCACTCGGATCGGAATTCTGCTAAAGTTTTTAAAGGGGTGTTTTGGACTATTCCTGCTTATGATTATAAAGTTAGTGGTTTAATATTAATAATTCAATTACTTGGGGGTTAAAGGAGATAACCTTGGAATAAATAGTGGGTTACTTTTACCATCTTTTATACTTAATTATATGATAATTAGGGTAAAAGAAAAAAAGTTTGAATAAGGAAAAATAGAAAGAACAGAAGAGAGAGACGAACGAGCGAGAGAAGAGAGAACGAAGAGGAAAGCAAAGACCTTGAGGAGTAGCTTGCGTGATCACGAATTCTTTGGTGGAGGTAGGTTATGGTTTATGCTATATCATAGTAAACTCTAAATAGCGATTGATATGTATTGGGTAGTATTGTAAAGTCTTCTATATGCTTAATTGTGTGGTTGCATGATGTGATTATATAATTGTGATGAAATTAGCATGATGAGGCTGTTGAATCTTAAACTTTAAAAACCTCCTTGATAATGATGTTGCCTTGGTATAAAAGAAGGCTTGATGAACTAAAAAAATGAGAATTAGAGGATCATAGTGTCACGTTCCGACACCAGGATAGTAGAGGATCAGAGTGTCACGTTCCGACACCAGGATAGTAGAGGATCGGAGTGTCACGTTTCGACACCAGGATAGTAGGGGATCAGAGTGTCACGTTCCGACACCAGGATAGTAGGGGATCAGAGTGTCACGTTCCGACACCAGGATACTAAGATGAATGAATATTCAGGGGATCGGAGTGTCACGTTCCGACACCAAGATAGTAAAGAGTATGAATCTTGAATTATGTTAATATACTCAGGTTTAAAGAACCTAATTCCTAAATGAGTATGGTGTGGAGGCTTGAGTCCTCATAGATGTGCTTGGATTGTGGCCAATGGTTATGGTACTTGTTGTTGTCACCTGTTAAGTGTTATGGTTGATTTTATGTTATTATCTGATATATATTGCTTTCTATTTTGAGTTGGCCGATGATACCTACTCAGTACTTGTGCCTTGTACTGACCCCTACTTGTATTCTTTTTCTATGTTATTTGTGGAGTGCAGCAAACGTACCATCGACTTCGACTCAACCGCAACTCTAGCCAGACTTCAGCATAATCAGATTTCAGGGTGAGCTATTGTTCCTAGCTCGGACATGATTCTTTCTTTCACGTCTTGATGTCTTGAAGTTTGGACATGGACCATCTGTTTACTTATTTTAGCTTCCTAGATACTCTTAGATTTAGTAATTTGAGGATAGATGTTCTTGTGGTGATGACTTCCAGATTTTGGGAATAATAAGTATTAAATTTTAGAAGTTATTTATTGGTTATATTAATGAGTTTCAAGTCTTCCACATTATTTTCTGTTGATTATAGTTGAAATGTTGGGGTTTAGATTGGTTGGTTCGCTCACATAGGAGGGTAAGTGTGGGTGCCACTCGCAGCTCGTTTTGGGTCGTGACATTTCAATGCCATTGTAATTTATAATAACAACAATAACACGACTTTCACTCCATATGAAAAATTTCGTATAATAATGTATCAACTAGGATATTAAATAATATGATGGTTGTAAGGCATATTTGAAAGAACATGAGGAACCAATACATTACCTCGAATTCTCATTTAACTCCCTAATGATTACCCCTAATTATTGTCCAATTATTGCATGCACTTTTCGCTTGAATTTCAACTCTTTCTTTCAAATCTCTGTCTTTATTTCTCTTTTCCAGCCAACATTTAATAATAGTAATAATTTAACTACTAATTAATTAGAATAGAAAGAGTGAATTGCAGCGAAAAGAAAGTTAAAACTATAACCTGGAAAATTATTCCCGTCGGCGGCTCCATGCACCCGCACATATGAGTTTAGGTTTATGCATACTCTCCGTTTCTTTCTTTTCCTTTCCTTTTCTTAAATTAAAATAACTAGGTATTAAAAGTGACAAACCTTATTAATTTTTTTTAATATGGGTTAATTAACATAGGTATTAAATAAATTATGACATTGCCCATTAACTACCAACTAAATAAATAAGTTATTTAATATATATCCATCAATTGAATAATTGTAGTCATCCTATAAATTAAAATTATCAAACCAACTTCATTGACTATAAAGAATGACTTGGGACAACTATCGGGAGGGATAAAATTGATAATTTTATATAAGTTTTCAATAATAACCTTGCGCGTCATTACAAATGCTATAATTGATATAAGAAATGTAGCATAGGTAATTTTTTACCTTTCAACAATGACAAAAAATAGAATATTAATTAGAAATTGACAAACAGATACACATATAAAGGAATGAAAGAGTTTTATAACATTACTTTGATTTATCATTGTACTCATCACTCAAAAATAATGATATATGATAATGACTATTCAAAAGAAAACTCTTTCTTTAATGTGAAAAATAAAATATATAATTTTTCTTTAAATAAATTAAATATATATTGAGTACAAATATACTTTTATTATAGCATAACTATAAAATAACATTTTATTATATGTGTACTACTAAATGAGAATTTCTTTCTTCACTCTTCATTAAATAATTTATTATTAATTAAAAGCTTTAAAATACTAAAAGATGGTTTACTTAAATATTTTTAGGAGCAATAATATCTAATAGTTATGATAAATATATCATAGGTAATATTATACTTTTCAACAATGACAAAAAATTAGAATATTAATTAGAAATTGACAAATAAATATACACATATAAGGAGCGGAAGAGTTTTATAACATCAATTTAATTATTATTGTAATCATCACTAAAAAAATTAATATATGATAATAACTATTTAAAAGATAACTCCCTCTTCAATGTGAAAAATAAGACAGATAATTTTTTGTTTTAAATAATTATAAGTTAAATATATATTAATAACAAATGCACAATTTTATAGGATAAGTCATAACTACAAAATAACTTTAAGAATTTTTTCTTCTTTCTTTTTGTTAAATAATTTATTTATTATTAAAAGCTTAAAAAAACTAAACAGACATTTACTTATTTATTTTGTGATTGAGGTCTAATATAATAGTTCATATAATATATTTTTAAGGGTAACAATATCTAATAGCTGTGAGAAATGTATCATAGGTAATATTATACCTTTCAATAATGACAAAAGAAATTAGAATATTAATTAAAAATTGACAAACAGATACACACAAAAACAAAAAAAAATGTGTTACTTTTCGTCTTCATTCATTCGCATAATAACAATGTTAGTAGATATCTAATCAAAATAAAATAAAAAAGAACAAAATAATGTTAATCGAAATCAAAACAGAATCTTCAAAATATTTGAAAATCATTCAAACTTTTATACTAATATGACCATCTCTTTTGATGAATCTTCTAAGATAATTAAGTTTCCTTCTTCATTCTGACAAAGTGGTACCAAACTAATGTGAACATCTCTATGATCAATTTTTGAAGAATATATATATACATATATATATATATATATATATATATATAACTTTTATCAAAGTGAAGACCATATCATGACACTGTTAAGTGCATTAACAAAAAGAAAGAATGAAAAAATGGAAATGAACATTGAATATCTCTAAAATGATTGTTATTTATAGATAGAAAAATGCACAAGTATCCCCAAGACTATGATAAAAATTCCAATCCCAGAGACAACACCTTAACTATTCTAAGGTTTAATTACCCCCTGAACTTATTTATTTTGTAATTTTGTGCACCTTTTTGGCTTATGTGACATCCATATATTTCTCACGCGCCTCAATTGTGTGGTGACGGAGTGTTCCACGTAAGACAAAAGGTGTATAAAACTATAAAAAAAATAAGTTCGGAAAATAATAGGAGCTTAGTTTAATTAAGGTGTGTCTCTGGAATTTTAGTCATAGTTAGGAGAGTACTTGTTCATTTTCCCTTTATAGATTAGATATATCATAATAATAGTTAGAAAGAAGTTGAAGATGCATATTATTTAAGTAGAGAAGATAAATAGATAGATGTTTTTTGTAACTTATTGGACATAATTATAATAGTAAATATGATTGAATTTTTTAACTTAATAAACAATTATTATTGAGAAAATGAAGAAGAAGAAGAAGAAGAAAGAAACAAATATAAATGAGAATGGAGGTCATAGAGAGGTACCACACCACCTTCTATATGTTTCTCCATTATATATATGTATGTATGTATATAGATCTATACTAAGATACATTTTGTTTATGTCAGATACATGTTTATTTTTGTTGTTCATACACATGGGAAGAGTAGTAGCTCACCCCCATCCCAGATTATTTACCATATTAGATAGGGATAAGGTACAATTATCCACCACCACCCCAGATTATGACGAAATCTAGGAGACACACCTAAATTTAATTAGAGTCGTATTACCCCGGTTCCACTAAATTAATTTAAAATAAAATAAATACAACATAAATATTTACATGGAATGCACACTCTCTTGAAGGCAAGTGATGTGTGTACAAATTAAACATATATCATGTTTTAATTGGTAGCTTTATAATTAGTTAACACTGATATATATTTAGGTATTCTTTATTTTTTTTTCTTTGTAAAATATTTGTTTTAATTTTTCTCACTTTCAACTTTTTTAATTAATTTATTATGTTTTCACTTTTATTTATTTTTAAATAATTATGTGTATTTTTTTTAAAAATATAAAAGCGTTCTTTTAATTTTATCTTTTTTTTAATGTTTTTAATTTTTTTAATTTTCTTCACTTATTTTGTTCGTTCGGAATTAAATCATTTCAACTAACAGAAATTTGAAATTAAATTTGAAATCAAATAAAAAAGAAAGACAGAGAAAAGAAAAGGATTACATAAAATCAATAGAAAAGTCAAAGAGAAAAAACAATGAAAGAAAGTTTTGATACAAGTTTAAAAAATGTGTATTTACTTAATTTAATTACAAGATATAAAAATCAAAATACTTTTTTTTAAATTTTTTAAAGAAAAATAGTTTTTTTTCTTAATTTTTTTTAAAAATAAAATAATAATAATTTTTGCACACGTGGCAGGGTGTGTGCGTTGAAATACCACTAGCTTCGATTTAGAGGGTATTAGGCCCCTAGTTAAGTTAAAGCGTGTCTCTGAAATTTTGGTAATGGTTTAGGGGGGGGTGCTTAGGGAAAAAACATGAATTATCCCCTAAACTTGTACCGAAAAGTCAGTAACACGCTTAAATTATCATGACAATCCATTACAATTCACTACTTAAAGTGAATTTAATATCACGCTGGACGTGTAACACACTCTCACAATATGTGGATTACACTCGTTGCCACATCAGCAATACTTCAGCGCCACGTCAGAAATTATAATTTTTTTTGTTTTTTCTTTATTACTTAAGTTTTCTTTTGCTAACTATATTTTACACAAATTAATTTTTAATTAATTAGTGAAATTTTCTAATAATTATATCTTCTACATAGCGAAATTGCAAAGAAGAATCTTTCTACAATGACCGCCAAGAAAAAATTTTGAAATTTAAAGTTGATTTGTATAGTAAAAGAATTTCTTTCGTTCAAAAATGAATCAGAAGAAGACTGCTTCCATTTCTTGTGAAATCGAGCTTCCACTTGCAAATATTTTTCAGATTGGGACATACTTTTTTCTTTTTCTATGTCCTTCATGGAGGTTTCTTAAAAGATTGGAATAATAGGAAAAAAAATTCTTCCTTTTTTCAGTCGATCGCCTATCTTGTTTACTAAAAGAATCTCACCATGTCAATTTGATTAAAATTCCCCAAAAATTCTACCCCGCCGATGATGTAAACGAACACAAATTAAAACCTATAAATCATAAGTCACCTAGTATTGTTTTGATTTCTAGATCGAAGGTTTGTGAGTAAAAAAGTGATACTTTTGAAGTAACTTGTTACTACATTGCTTCTTGTTATTGATTTATTTAAGCTAAATTGATGTAACCAAGATGAGAAAGGTGGGTATGAAGAAGAAGAGATGTGGGGGTGGGGTATAAGGAGATATTTTACTTTTTTAAACATTTTTTTAATTTAATAATTATCTGACGAGCATCATTTATTTTTTATATTATTTTATTTTGCCGCGTCAGATTTAGGGGGTAAATATATTCACTTTTAAATAGTATAAGTGGGTAATATGCTAATCATAATAGTTTAAATGTGTAACTGACTTTTCGGTTCAAGTTTAGAGAGGAATATATGTCTTTTTCCGAAGTACTTATGTCTTATCCCTATAGATACATGTATATTCAACATTTGTAGAAAACATATAAACATGCATAAATACATGAAATAATCAAATCAGATACGCATAATTTCCATATACAGATACCTTGCTATAACATATTTAAATAAAAACTAAGATACATTAAAATAAATTGTATGACCATATACATTGCAACTAAAATTATACATTGAAGGCGTTGTGTAACGACCTGTTTAGTCGTTTTGAGCAGCAGAATTATTTCTGGAAAAACTGGCCAAAACCACGGACACTGCGACGGACCGTCACAGGCACGACGGCCCGTCGAGGAGGTTCCGTTCCACGACACTTAGAATTCTGAAATTGGGTACTGAAAATCGACTCTCTGAACATCGTAACGGAGTGGCAGGACGGACCGTCACAGGTGTGACGGACCGTCACAGTGCCCGTGATGAAAAATGACCCTCGACCGTCACGACGACCTGTGTGACGGACCGTCGCACTCACGACGGCCCGTCACAGGTCGCGTAGTCCCAGTCAGAATCGGATTTCTTCCCACGTTTTAAGGGACGTTTTGGACTATTCTTTCCTTAATTATAAAGTTTGAGGGTTATTATTAATAAATCTAATTACTTGGGGGTTAAAATAGGTAACCTTAAGTTAATTAGTGGGTCATTATTACCATCCTTCATTCTTAATTATAGAATAATTAGGGTAAAAGAAAGAGGGTTTGAATAAAACAAAACACAAGAAAAGAGGAAGAGAGGGACGAATTGAGAGAGAGAATAAACGAGAAGAAGAAAACAAGTCTTGGGAATTTCTTGCTTGATTCCAATTCTTCGGTGGAGGTAGGTTATGGTTTCTCTTACGATATTCGTAGTAAACTCTTAATAGTGAATGATATGTATTGATAGTGTTGTGAACCCTTCTATATGCTTAAACTGTATGCTTGCATGAATATGATTATGAAATTGTGAATAAATAAGCATGATGAAGCTATTGAATCCCAAATCTTGATAAAAACCCTAATTCACTTGTTAATGATGATGCCTTAGTATGAAAGAAGGCTTGATGAATTAGGGGATCGGGTGCCACGTTCCGGTACCAGGATAGAATGAATATGAGGATCGGAGTGTCACGTTCCGACACCAGGATAGAATATGGATCGGGTGCCACGTTCCGGTACCAGGATAGAATGAATATGAGGATCGGGTGCCACGTTCCGGTACCAGGATAGAATGAATATGAGGATTGGGTGCCACGTTCCGGTACCAGGATAGAATGAATATGAGGATCGGAGTGTCACGTTCCGACACCAGGATAGAATATGGATCGGGTGCCACGTTCCGGTACCAGGATAGTATATGAGGATCGGAGTACCACGTTCCGGCGCCAGGATAGAAATAGAGGAGCGGAGTGTCACGTACCGACACAAGAGGAAGAAAGATAATGAATCTTGAAAGATAATGAATATACTCAATCTAATGAACTTAATTACCAAATGAGTATGGTATTGAGGCTTGAGTCCTCATGTGTGAACTCGGTTGTAGTTATTGATGAATTTATGTTGTTATTGCTACATGTTGAGTATTGTAGTTGATTTACATTATTATTGATATATACTGTTCCCTATTTTGAGTTGGCCGATGATATCTACTCAGTACTTGTAATTGTACTGACCCCCTACTTTTATGTTTTCTCCTTTGTTATTTGTGCAATGCAGCAAACGTTCCGTCAACTTCAACTCAACAAAGATCTAGCCAGTCTTCACTACCTTCGGAAATTCAGGGTGAGCTAATGCGTCTAGCTTGGACTGGGTCTTCTTCTTCAAGTCTTGATGCCTTGAACTTCCGGCATGGACTAGCTAGTAGTTGTTTTAGCTTTTTTAGACAGTTTTAGTTTAGCAATTTGAGATAGATGTTCTTGTGATGATGACTTCCAGATTTTGGGGATGATAATAATAGTTTTGAATTGTTTTATTAATGAGTTTAAGTCTTCCGCATTACTTTCTGTTGTTATATATTGAAATGATAAGGGTTAAATTGGTTGGTTCGCTCACATAGGAGGGTAAATGTGGGTGCCAGTCGCGGCCCCGATTTGGGTCGTGACAAAATTGGTATCAGAGCATTAGGTTCGTTGGTCTCATCACACAAGAACAGGTCTAGTAGAGTCTTAAGGAACGGTAGGGGGACGCCTTTACTTTTCTTTGAGAGGCTACAAGACTTTAGGAAAATTCCACTCTTTCATTCTTTCTTTCGTGCTACTACTTGAGTCCAATTGGTATCTAGACGATACGAATTGGTATCTGACCATCTTCACTCTATTTCGCAGATGGTTAGAACTAGAGCAACGACCGCACCAAAGAAGCAACAACGGCACAAAGAAGAAACATCCGAGACCCACCGGGCCGTGTGGCTCGAGGAGAACAACGGCAAGAGGCCGTGGTAGAGGTCGTGGGAGGACGTCCTCTAGAGGAAGAGGACGAGCACCTAGCCCATCCGATGCTAGAGGCGGTGACTCCTCCACCGATCAAGAGGTAGTAAATGCAGGGGAGGATGGGATGAATGAACAAGAGCGAGAATGAGGAATTGCCACCCCAACCTACCCGAGATGATCAACCAAGTACTTGCTTATCTTAGCGGATTATCCGATCACGGTCCAGGCACCTCCGGTGGTTTACGCACCAACACCTCCGGTTTCAGAGGTGCGACACGCGGCTACTATGGCTCCCGCATGGATGCCTCCTTGGAGATAGGCACATTTCCACGTCGACTCATCGGACCGATAATGACAAACGATCAAGACGAACTTTTCAAGAAGTTCTTGAAATTGAAACCTCCAGTCTTCAAGGGTGCGTAATCGAAGATGCTTATGATTTCCTGGTTGATTGTCATGAGCTACTACACAAGATGGGGATACTAGAACGGTTTGGCGTTGAGTTCGTAAGCTATCGGTTTCAAGCGGAACGCCAAAATGTGGTGGCGATCACATGTCGAGTGTCACCGACAGAGGCCACACCCATGACTTGGGCATCCTTCTCTACTCGCTTTATGGAGAAGTATATCCCAAGGACTTTGAGAGATAGAAAAAGGGATGAGTTCTTGAGTCTCGAGCAAGGTAGGATGACGGTTAACGATATGAGGCTAAGTTTCGTGCTTTATCAAGGTATGCCACTCAACTCGCTTTCACCCACAAGAACGGATCCGCCGCTTTGTAAAGGGGTTGAGGTCAGAGTTGCGGATTTCAGCCTTACAGGTAGCGGCTACGGCAACATCCTTCCAAGAGGTGGTAGACTTTGTGATAGAGGTGGAAGGAGTGAAGCCAGATGACTTCACCACTACATCGACATCAAAAAGGTTTCGAAGGGGAGGTGAGTTTAATAGTTCGTATACTAGAGGACAGAGCTCCGGAGGTTACTCAAGTCGACCAATCCAGTCTTCACTACTGCATCGTAGTTGGGGGTCCACCTCGAGCGGTCAACACTACTCCGAGAGACCTATGCATGAACCCCGAGAGTGTTATGGATGTGGGGAGGTTGGACACATTAAGAGGTATTGTCCAAACCAGAGTTCTGAACCCCAATAGCTAGAGGTAGAGGTGGTCATGGTAGAGGCCGTTTTACGGAGGACGTGGTGGTCGAGGTAATGGTGGTCACCAAAGCGGCCGAGGAGATGGGCAACCGGAGCCACTACTACGCAACATGGTAGGGGCAACGGATGCGAGTAATGGGGCCCATTGTTACGCTTTCCCTGGGAGATCTGAAGCGGAGGCGTCTGATGCTGTCATCACAGGTAACCTTTTGATTTGTGATTGCATGGCTTCCGTATTGTTTGATCCTGGATCCACATTTTCTTATGTATCTTCATCATTTGCTAATGGTCTAAATCTACATTGTGAATTACTTGATATGCCTATTCGTGTTTCTACTCCGGTGGGTGAGTCTGTGGTAGTTGAAAAAGTGTATAGGTCGTGTTTGGTGAATTTTGTGGGGAGCAACACTTATGTAGATTTGGTTATCTTAGAAATGGGTGACTTTGATGTAATTCTGGGTATGACTTGGCTTTCTCCGAATTTTGCGATGTTGGATTGTAACTCTAAAACTATGACGTTAGTCAAGCCTGGGGCAGATCCGTTAGTGTGGGAGGGTGACTACACTTCTAATCCGGTGCGTATCATATCCTTTCTTCGTGCTAAGAAAATGGTTAGTAAAGGGTGTTTAGCTTTCTTGGCACATCTTAAGGATGACACTATTCAAGTACCTTCGATTGAGTCGGTTTCGGTAGTCCGTGAGTTTTTGGATGTGTTCCCTGCAGATCTTCCTGGTATGCCACCAGATAGAGATATTGACTTCTGCATTGATCTTGAACCGGGTACTCGCCCCATTTCTATACCCCCTTATAGAATGGCTCCATGAGTTAAGAGAGTTAAAGGCACAACTTCAAGAGTTATTGAACAAAGGCTTCATTAGACCAAGTGCATCCCCTGGGGTGCTCCGGTTTTATTTGTGAAGAAGAAGGATGGGAGTTTTCGGATGTGCATAGACTACAGACAACTAAACAAGGTAACCATAAAGAACAAGTATCCTCTTCCTCGCATTGATGACTTGTTCGATCAGTTACAAGGTGCTTGTGTCTTCTCTAAGATTGACTTGAGATCCGGTTATCATCAATTGAAAATACGGGCAACGGATGTGCCAAAAACCGCTTTTCGAACGAGGTATGGGCATTACGAATTTGTGGTGATGTCTTTTGGTCTTACGAATGCCCCCGCTGCGTTCATGAGCTTGATGAACGGGATTTTTAAGCCATATTTGGACCTCTTCGTGATCGTATTTATTGATGATATATTGGTATACTCAAAGAGCAAGAAGGAACATGAAGAGCATTTGAGAATGGTATTGGAAACGTTGAGGGAGAAAAAGCTTTATGCCAAGTTCTCTAAGTGTGAATTTTGGCTAGATGCAGTGTCCTTCTTGGGGCACGTGGTTTCTAAGGAAGGAGTGATGGTAGATCCATCTAAGATTGAGACAGTGAAGAATTGGGTAAGACCCACTAATGTATCAGAAATAAGGAGCTTTGTTGGGTTAGCTAGCTACTACCGCAGATTTGTCAAGGGATTCTCTTCTATTGCTTCCCAATTGACGAACTTGACTAAGCAGAATGTTCCATTTGTATGGTCAGATGAATGTGAGGAAAGCTTTCAGAAGCTTAAGACTTTGTTGACTACCGCACCAATTCTTACCTTGCCAATAGAGGGTAAAGACTTCATTGTTTCTCGTGATGCATCCTATTCGGGTTGGAGTGCAGTGTTAATGCAAGAGAAAAATGTGATTGCTTATGCTTCGAGGCAATTAAAGGTGCATGAACGTAACTATCCGACCCATGATTTGGAGTTGGTCAGCGTAGTATTTGCACTAAAACAATGGAGACACTATTTGTATGGGGTTAAGTGTAAAGTCTACACGGATCATCGTAGCCTTCAGTACGTCTTTACTCAGAAAGATTTGAACTTGAGACAAAGGAGATGGATGGAACTACTAAAGGACTACGATATCACTATCTTGTATCATCCGGGGAAGGCGAATGTTGTAGCGGATGCTTTGAGTAGAAAGGCGGGAAGCATGGGAAGTCTAGCTCATTTGCAAGCTTCTAGGCGCCCATTGGCTAGAGAAGTGCAGATTTTGGCTAACGATTTGATGAGGTTAGAAGTAAATGAGAAGGAGGATTGTTAGCTAGTGTGGAGTCGAGATCTTCTTTTCTTGACAAGATTAAGGGAAAACAGTTTGATGATGAGAAACTAAGGCGAATCCGAGACAAAGTGTTGCAAGGAGAGGCTAAAGAAGCAACAATTGATGAGGAAGGTGTTTTGAGGATTAAGGGAAGGGTATGTGTACCGAGTTGATGATTTGATCAACACTATTCTCGGCGTAAGCTCATAGCTCAAGGTATTCTATACATCCGGTGCAACCAAGATGTATCGTGACCTAAAGCAACACTTTTGGTGGAGTAGAATGAAGCGTGATATTGTTGACTTTATTGCCAAGTGTCCAAACTGTCAACAAGTGAAATATGAACACCAAAGGCCCGGAGGAACACTTGAGAAAATGCCCATTCCTGAATGGAAGTGGGAGAGAATCACAAGGGACTTCGTGGTTGGTCTTCCAAAGACATTGGGTAAGTATGACTCCATGTGGGTGATTGTTGATAGGTTAACTAAGTCTGCTCATTTTGTTCGGTCAAGGTAACTTACAACGCAGAGAAGTTAGCCAAGATCTATATCTCAGAGATTGTTCGATTGCACGGAGTTCCACTCTCCATCATATCGGATAGAGGTACGCAGTTTACTTCTAAGCTTTGGAGGACATTACATGCTGAATTGGGAACTAGGTTGGACCTTAGTACTGCATTTCACCCTCAGACCGATCGTCGATCTGAGCGAAACGATTCAAGTCTTGGAGGATATGCTTGGCGCATGTGTGATAGAGTTTGGTGGCCATTGGGATAGCTTCTTACCTTTGGCGAGTTTTCATACAATAATAGCTATCACTCTAGTATCGACATGGCTCCATTTGAAGCATTGTATGGGAGGAGATGTAGGTCTCCCATTGGTTGGTTTGATGCATTCGACGTTAGACCTTGGGGTCTTGATCTCTTAAGGGATTCGTTAGATAAGGTGAAGGGCATTCAAGAAAAGCTTCTAGCGGCGCAAAGTAGACAAAAGGAGTATGCAGATCGAAAGGTTAGAGACTTGGAGTTCATGGAGGGTGAACAAGTCTTGTTGAAGGTTTCACCTATGAAAGGGGTGATGCGGTTTGGCAAAAGAGGTAAGCTAAGTCCAAGCTATATTGGACCATTTGAGGTACTAAAGCGAGTAGGGGGGGTGGCTTATGAATTAGCTTTACCTCCAGGGCTGTCCGGAGTACATCCGGTATTTCATGTGTCCATGTTGAAAAGATACCATGGAGATGGAAACTACATCATCCGATGGGATTCAGTTTTACTTGATGAGAACTTGTCATATGAGGAGGAGCCTGTTGCTATTCTAGATAGAGAAGTTCGCAAGTTGAGGTCAAGGGAGATTGCATCCATCAAGGTTCAATGGAAGAATCGACCCGTTGAAGAGGCTACTTGGGAGAAGGAGGCAGATATGCAAGAAAAATACCCACATCTGTTTACAGATTCAGGTACTCCTTTTCGCCATTGTTTTTCTTCTTTTGATCATTCGGGGACGAACGATGGGTAAATTGGTATCTATTGTAACGACCTGTTTAGTCGTTTTGAGCAGCAGAATTAAGTCGGAAAAAGCGGCCAAAACCACGGACAATCGCGACGGACCGTCGCACGACGACGCCGTCGAGGAGGTTCTGTTCCTACGACACTTAGAATTCGAAATTGGGCATCGAAAATCGACTCTCACGAACATCGTGAACGAAGTGGCGGGGCCGGACCGTCCGCAGGTGTGACGGACCGTCACAGTGTGACGGACCGTCGCGATTACCGTGATGAAAAATGACCCTCGGCGAATCACGGCGACCTGTGTGACGGACCGTCGCACTCACGACGGCCGTCCACAGTCGCGTAGTCCCGATCGAGAATCGGATTTCTTCCCACGTTTTAAGGGACGTTTGGACTATTCTTTCCTTAATTATAAAGTTTGAGGGTTATTATTAATAAATCTAATTACTTGGGGGTTAAAATAGGTAACCTTAAGTTAATTAGTGGGTCATTATTACCATCCTTCATTCTTAATTATAGAATAATTAGGGTAAAATAAAGAGGGTTTGAATAAAACAAAACACAAGAAAAGAGGAAGAGAGGGACGAATTGAGAGAGAGAATAAACGAGAAGAAGAAAACAAGTCTTGGGAATTTCTTGCTTGATTCCAATTCTTCGGTGGAGGTAGGTTATGGTTTCTCTTACGATATTCGTAGTAAACTCTTAATAGTGAATGATATGTATTGATAGTGTTGTGAACCCTTCTATATGCTTAAACTGTATGCTTGCATGAATATGATTATGAAATTGTGAATAAATAAGCATGATGAAGCTATTGAATCCCAAATCTTGATAAAAACCCTAATTCACTTGTTAATGATGATGCCTTAGTATGAAAGAAGGCTTGATGAATTAGGGGATCGGGTGCCACGTTCCGGTACCAGGATAGAATGAATATGAGGATCGGAGTGTCACATTCCGACACCAGGATAGAATATGGATCGGGTGCCACGTTCCGGTACCAGGATAGAATGAATATGAGGATCGGGTGCCACGTTCCGGTACCAGGATAGAATGAATATGAGGATCGGGTGCCACGTTCCGGTACCAGGATAGAATGAATATGAGGATCGGAGTGTCACGTTCCGACACCAGGATAGAATATGGATCGGGTGCCACGTTCCGGTACCAGGATAGTATATGAGGATCGGAGTGGCACGTTCCGGCGCCAGGATAGAAATAGAGGAGCGGAGTGTCACGTACCGACACAAGAGGAAGAAAGATAATGAATCTTGAAAGATAATGAATATACTCAATCTAATGAACTTAATTCCCAAATGAGTATGGTATTGAGGCTTGAGTCCTCATGTGTGAACTCGGTTGTAGTTATTGATGAATTTATGTTGTTATTGCTACATGTTGAGTATTGTAGTTGATTTACATTATTATTGATATATACTGTTCCCTATTTTGAGTTGGCCGATGATATCTACTCAGTACTTGTGGTTGTACTGACCCCCTACTTTTATGTTTTCTCCTTTGTTATTTGTGCAATGCGACAAGCGTTCCGTCAACTTCAACTCAACAAGAGATCTAGCCGCCTTCACTACCTTCGGAAATTCAGGGTGAGCTAATGCGTCTAGCTTGGACTGGGTCTTCTTCTTCAAGTCTTGATGCCTTGAACTTCCGGCATGGACTAGCTAGTAGTTGTTTTAGCTTTTTTAGACAGTTTTAGTTTAGCAATTTGAGATAGATGTTCTTGTGATGATGACTTCCAGATTTTGGGGATAATAATAATAGTTTTGAATTGTTTTATTAATGAGTTTAAGTCTTCCGCATTACTTTCTGTTGTTATATATTGAAATGATAAGGGTTAAATTGGTTGGTTAGCTCACATAGGAGGGTAAATGTGGGTGCCAGTCGCGGCCCCGATTTGGGTCGTGACACGTTGGGGTGAACAATTTATGGAGAAGGTTGGGAGAGGGGGTTGATGAGAGAGAAAGGTATTTGGATAATGAATTTTAATTTTTGAATGTAAAGATAACTAATCAATTCTAGTTTTCTGACATTTGTGTATTTAAGTATATCTTTCAAAATATATAGGATAAAATATTAAATGTGGTAAAATATTTAATATTTGAATAGATAAGTGTCAAAAACACACCTAAACTATCTTTTTTTAGTTTCATACTTAAACTATTGAGAGTGTAAGTTTCATACCTAAACTATCACTTTTTAGTTTGAGAAACACATCTTAGGAGTGTGTAATACACTCTCTTTTTTATTTGAAAATACGTTGACACATAACATTCCGCATGGACAAAATATTCTATCTTGACAAAAATAAAATAATAAACTAGTAATATTATTTAAAAATTATATGTTAAATACTATCCATAAAAAATATTTTTTATTGATAAAATAAAATTTAAGTAATTTTCTTAACCCATTCGACCACTTCCTCCACGTACCCCTGTCTCCAACCCAAAATCTCCCATCTTTTTACATTTTTCTCCTTTTGTGTTAAATATGTACGTACATATAATTTTAAAAAAAAAATTAATGTACCGAATATAACATAAATAAGTAAAAAAATTTAAAAAATATCTTGCGACCACAAGTAAAAATTATTTTTGATATGTATATGTCTAACACAATGAGAAAAAAATTTGAAAGCGAAGGACTAGTGGGGTGGGCAGAATTATTTTTTTAATAATAATAAAATAATATCTAAATTAGTATTTGAGGGAAGAGGGGGGGGGGGGGGAGATGAAGAATAAATAAATTCTTTTATAAAAAGAAATTTAAACAATAAAAACCTTAAAAAATGTCGGAGTGGGGGAAGGGGGTGGCTGAGAGACTGAGAGGAGTGATGAAATGAGGTAAGAAAAATATTTTACATTTTATTTTATAAAAGAAATATTATTTTTTGATAATAATTTTTTTATTTTTAATCTTAACTAATACAAATAATGTATTTAATTTTTGTCAAGGTTGAATGTTTTGTCTATATAGAGTGTAATGTAATAATTTTTTAAATAAAAGAGAGAGTGCATTGTATACACCATAATGGAAGTGGTACAAAAGAGAGGTTTTTTAAACTAAAAAGTGATAATTTAGGTATGAAACTCATACTCTCAGTAGTTTAGGTATGAAACTTAAAAAAAGAGCATAGTTTCAATGTGTACTTATCTCTTATTTGAAAGTAGAGATAATACTAGTATATGTGGTATGAATGTATGTCTAGTTTAGTAGTTTTTCCAAATATACCAGTTAAGGTAATTTACATATAACAACAAAGTGTATGTACATTTGAGTATACTACAACAGTGGACATATATTGACTTCAATTTAGAAGAGTTGAGAATTTAAAAGATATTATTAATTCATTGATGTATTTTGCTATAAGGGTAATTTTGTATTCACAAAAAATATCCATCATCCAAGAAATGATGAAATGGAAACTTACATCCCATTTTGTGATGGCACACCCCATAAGGTTAATGAGAGTACAAGTTCCCTATAAACTCAACTACTTCTCCCATCAAATCTTGTTTCCACCAAAGGAAATAGAAGACTAATACAATTTGTTTCAATCCCCTGAAAAGTAATTTTCTGTCTGAAATAATTAATTCATTAATGTTTGCATTCACTTATTCTTTTCATACAAGATGTTAAGTCAAGTAGTACTCAAGCATTTTAGCTTGAAATGTTCTCTAAAGCAACAAGTGTTCCTTGGACTACTTGATTTGAATTTTACTTTACTTCTTAAATTTGGTGTTGGTGAATTAGGGTTCTTGTAAAGAGTGTATTGTTGATCAAAGTTTAACTCTTCTTGGGTATTCTTGCTGATTTGACAAATTTAATATTGAGTTAAGGTAAATTAAAAAATTGAAGAATAATTGTTAAGAATCTGATTAATTTGAGTTTGGGTATAAGTGAGAAGAATTAAAATGAATTGTTGAATAAACCTAGGGGTTAATATTGATGAACATATATAGGGTCTATTTGGAATGTCATGTGGTAATTGGAATTGGTATAATTACTAAGGTAATAATTATATTGACCTGTTTGGTTGACACAGTGTAATTATAATGTAACTACACATGTTCTGTTTGGATGTCACACTGTAATTACACATTTTTTGTTTGGATACACAATCATAAAAATATATGAAATTTTCAAAATAAAGATTAATTATTTAAAATTTTATACTAGATATATAAGAAATTTTATCAATGACATTAAATTTAATATTTAAGATATATATTCTTTGTTTTGAAAATATATTAATTAATAAACATGTTTTCTAACAAATATTATAAAAAAATAATTAATTTAAATTTTTCAAATTAATAAATTTCAATTGAATTGATCGTAAGAACTAAAAAGTATGAAGTTTCTACGAACACCCTGAAATGAATGTTCAACAAAAATTATTAATATATAAATAAAATTGTAACGACCTGTTTAGTCGTTTTGAGTAGCAGACTTTGATTCTGGAAAAACTGGCTAAGATTACGGACACCCCGACGGACCGTCATAGGCACGACGGTCCGTCACAGATGTTTCGTTCCATGACACTTAGAATTCTGAAATTTGGTACGGAAAATCGACTCTCTGAACTCCGTAATGGCGGCGGGGCGGACCGTCCGCAGGGTGACGGACCGTCCTGATCCACTTGAGAATTAAGAGGCTGCGGCGACTGCGTGTTTGTCGCGAGAGCGATGGCCGTCCGGTCGCGTAATCCCAGTGGGAATCGGATTTCTGGTTAAGTTTTAAGGGACGTTTTGGACTATTCTTTCCTTAATTATAAAGATTGAGGGTCAATATTAATAAGTCTAATTACTTGGGGGTTAAAAGAGGTAACCTTAAAGTTAATTAGTGGGTTCTATTGTCCTCTTTTAGTCTTAATTATATGATAATTAGGGTAAAGGAAAGAGGGTTTGAATAAAACAAACAGAAAGAACAAAGAGAAAGAGAGGGATCGATCGAGAGGGAGGAGAAAACGCAGCTTGGGAAATTGCTTGCTTGATCACGAATCTTCGGTGGAGGTAGGTTATGGTTTTCATGCTATTCGTAGTAAACTCTTAATAGCGAATGATATATGTTAGTAGTATTGTAAAACCCTTCTATATGCTTAATTGTATGCTTGCATGAATGATGTGAATATGTAATTACGAATAAATAAGCATGATGAAGCTATTGAATCCCAAATCTTGAAAAGAAACCCTAATCTACTTTGTTAATGATGATGCCTTGGTATAGAAGAAGGCTTGATGAATTAAAGTAATGGGATTGATGATGCCTTGGTATAGAGAAGGCTTGATGAACGGATAGAATGAGATTAGTGGATCAGAGTGTCACGTTCCGACACATAGTATTAGTGGATCGGAGTGTCACGTTCCGACACATAGTATTAGTGGATCGGAGTGTCATGTTCCGACACATAGTATTAGGGGATCGGAGTGTCACGTACCGACACATATAGGGGATCGGAGTGTCACGTTCCGACACATATAGGGGATCGGAGTGTCACGTTCCGACACATATAGGGGATCGGAGTGTCACGTACCGACACATAGTGGTAGGGGATCGGAGTGTCACGTACCGACACAAGAGGAAGAAAGATAATGAATCGTGAAAGATGAGAATATACTCAACATAATGAACTTAATTTCCAAATGAGCATGGTATTGAGGCTTGAGCCCTCATGGATGAACTTAATGGTACTTATTGATGATTTTAGTACTTGTTGTTGTTACATGTTGAGTATTGTAGTTGATTTTATGATATTATCTGATATATACTGTTTTCTATTTTGAGTTGGCCGATGATATCTACTCAGTACTTGTGGTTGTACTGACCCCCTACTTTTATGTTTTCTTCTTTGTTATTTGTGGAATGCAGCAAACGTTCCGTCAACTTCAACTCAACAGTAGATCTAGCCAGTCTTCACTACCTTCGGAAATTCAGGGTGAGCTAATGCGTCTAGCTTGGACTGGATCTTCATCTTCAAGTCTTGATGCCTTGAACTTCCGGCATGGACTAGCTCTTATGTATTTTTAGCTTTTAGAATACTCTTAGTTTAGTCATTTGATCGTAGATGTTCTTGTGGTGATGACTTCCAGATTTTGGGGAATAATAGTTATTGATTTGGTTTTTATTAATGAGTTAAGTCTTCCGCATTATTTTCTGTTGATATTATATTGAAAATGTTAAGGTTTAGATTGGTTGGTTCGCTCACATAGGAGGGTAAATGTGGGTGCCAGTCGCGATCGGTTTGGGTCGTGACAAAAATATCATAAATTATTAAACGTTTGACAAAAAATATAATCTATCAAGTAAAATTAAAAACTAATGACATGCAATGTGAATTCAATGTTACTAAAACAAGTGAAATTGAAAATATAACATAAGTTATAAATTCAAAACAAAACATTTAACATCATACTCTTATATAAAATTTCAATATAGCATGCATAAATATGATTCATATTTATTTTTTTCTGAAAAAAATGTAAGTCAATAACCTTAATTAACAATAAATTCTATTTTAATTAAAAAATTAAAATACTAATAAAATCATGCTAATGAGAAAATAAGCATCTAAAAAAATAGATAATAATAAACAAAAAATGATTACATGACGTTGAGAACAAGAAAAAAAATGAAATATAATAACAAAAATAAAAAATAAAAAATAAAATTTTACGAAATTTTAGAAT